>JAQGAF010000200.1:0-68065 GCA_034687865.1 Kryphioiulus occultus
CACCTCCGGAGCTGCAGCCAGAGCTGCCACCATAGCCGCCTCCACCACCTCCGGAACTACCGCCAGAGCTGCCACCGTAGCCTCCTCCGCCGCCTCCGGAGCTGCCACCGTAGCCTCCTCCGCCGCCTCCGGAGCTGCCACCGTAGCCTCCTCCGCCGCCTCCTGAGCTGCCACCGTAGCCTCCTCCACCGCCTCCTCCGCTCATTCCACCGTAGCCACCGCCGCCTCCACCACTGGACATGGAGCCGTAGCTGCCGCCACCCCCACCACTGCGTCGGGCGCGTTTTGTCTCTGTTGCGTTGATTGCATGAACAACAAACAGCACCAGAAGCGCCTTTATTCAAAAAAATCATTTTGTTAATTTTCAATAAGTGTTTATATTTTTATGGACTTGGATCTAAAAAGGCCCTTGTATCATTCAGTTATTCATGGATGTATTCAATGGGAATGTCAGTTGAATGACATCTTGAAACCAATCACACCATCTACTTCTAAAACATCTACATGTATGGCGTATGGGCCAATGCATGATGCTGAGGTTGCATTCCTTTGAAATACTGGCATTTATTTTGGACTTGAAAATATGAAAGTGTTTATTGAGTCCACTTTAATTCCAATTTTATTTTGCAATTTGTTAACGTGTCCAATAGTAAAAGGTGCAGCCATGAAACTTTGGAGACCCAACACCAATACGACCGTGTCAACAATGTTCGAAATATACGGTATAGTACTGAAGTTATCATTTTATAGAAGCCCAAATCATTAGTCCATACACCATAGATATTTTAGAAATAAATGATGAGACTAGCTTCATGGTGCCATTCATTTGACATTCCCAATGAGATAAGTTGAAATACCGATTTCAGAATGATAATTTTCAGCTATAAAAATTCAAGATCAATGATTACATCACCAAACAATGTTAATCATACCTTGGTAACCTAAGTGCTCTTATTCTCCCTGACATTGCCATTTTTCAACGTGATTTTTTATTTCTAAGCGCTTTAAATTTAAGGTTAGTATCATGGGACAAAGTGTGATTTAAAAAAATACAGACTAAAAATTGAGCCTTAACCAATGTGATAATTTACACAAATCGAGTAACTACAAATTCTATTTCTAGTTGTACGATTTTTTCCTAACATTTCATTTTTTGCAAAACAAATAATTCAAAGTCGCCCATAAACTGAACTAGTTAATAGCTGCGTGCCTAAATATTGTCAAATCATAAAAACTGGTGTGTCAGGTATTATGCATTAACCCTGCTCTAGATTTAGCAGTTTCACAAACTTGTCACTAGGTATCGCATGATGGTGTAATCTGCTTCAGTTACGTTTTCTAAAAACTTGTAGAGCGGCGTGTTTCATTTCATTTTTTGAATAAAATCTTGGTCGCAAATAGAGATGTGAAAATAGAGTCTTTATATGATATTTGTAATTGTAATCCTGAAATTGTAATCTTGAAATTTTTGGCTTCGTCGATTTTTTTTCGGTTTTAGCTCAGTTTCTCTTAAGCTTTCACTCAAATTCTGCTGAAATTTTAAGGGCTACTCACCGAACTCACTTGTAGCACCCTCATGTTTGAGGATTCAGCAAAGATTCGAAATAGTGTGCGAGATCCCGTATATCACAGTTACTTTTCCAGTGTGTATTAATTGAAATGGAGCTTCGGTTGTTGTTTGCTCTTCGTACGAAGAGTTGAATGATGGAATGAGCGACTGAGCTACCTTATATACCAACTTTTAACCCAATTTATCTGGTGGGTTTTCTCCCCCTCTTGGTAATCTCGCGTTGAGAACGAGATTTATCGTGGCCGAGATCCACTCACCTATATATCCCATCTTTTCTAACAGATGGCCCTCGACAAGAAAAACATTTGGGAAAGATCTAAAACGGTTCTGATTGAACCACTGTTGTAATCAGGTTGTTTGACTGGGGTGGTCATGTACATGAATTATCTCGACTTACAAAAATAATTAATCTATAATTGTTCTTAATATCACTGGGCATTCTAGATAAATATGAAGATGGCAGCTATACTTTTGGGAATTCGGGAGCATGGGTTGACAAAAGGAGGTTTTTACACTTTATTTACATAACATGAAGAGGAAGTAGTCAATGAATGTAAAACAAGGCAATAAACAGCTCTAACTTCACATTTACTCAGGCTTGCTAATATGTAAATTCTTGTTACCTCAAGAAACTCATATCTCAAAGACTTTACAAAATAAGCGGTTAGAAATTATTCAAAATATCGTAATATAGCATCTTCAAAACAGTATTTCATTTTCTAAAAGTAGCATTTGAGTTATTGATGTAATACAAGTATGTGAGCTGTACATGTCCTCTGTCCAGCTAGGAATAATGCATGGTCCAAAAGGAAAGTGTTTTAATGCATGTTTCATTTTATTTGGATTATTACTTTCCATACTGAATATTACAATACTGTATACCTAATAGTTTAAAGCTGATTGATGTGTTTGCCTGGTGATTCTATTTTCTTCAAAACACATTTGCAAATATTTTCCCAAAACGATTTGAGATCCTTTAGAATAATTTCAGGCGAGAGTCAGCGACATAACCTTAGGTCAGATAATTAATAATTATGTTCAATAAATGCACGAAGGGAATATCTCTCATGGCAACACATGTTATATTTGAGAAAGAATTCTTATGTCAGATAACCCTTTGATTTGCGTAATAAAAACGAATTTAACAACCAGCCATGGTTATTTCAAATACACCCAATATTTTATTATTTCATACATGAATGTGAGGCTATTGATTACAAGAAGATCACGATCATGAACCTAACATCAACTTTCTGAAAGTGCCTTTTTAAGTGTGTTGGAAATATAACAAACTTTCTATTACAATATACGTGTAAATCAAAAGTATTTAAAAACAACTATGCAAAAATCAGGAAACAACAAATGTGTGTATTCCAATGATATTCTCATCCAGCTTGAGACAAAAAAGAAACTACTTATTTCCCATAAATTAGCTATAAATACACGCATTTGTGAAAAATTATAGGCACTTTTTGCTGCCATCATGATTTTTTAGAAAATAATAGCCCACGAAGCAACCACTAATACACCACATTGATTAATTGACCTTACAAATTCTTTCCACGCAAATTCTGCCAGGAAAAAAACTGACAGCATAAACATTTAGATTATTGAACTTCTTAACTATTATTTCAAGCACATTTTAGTTGTATCAGCCGTATATGCCAGCGATCATATGTAACCAGTTGCATGTACGACCAGCCTTGAAATAATAAAAAAATAGTTTTATTTCGTGAATTGCTTAGTGATAAAAAACACAACAGGTTGGTTCAACGCTTGCCCCGTGTCGTAAATCCACTTTCAGTAGTTACACGAATTATGTAAATCATGACAAATTTGATCGCATGCAGTCAAGCAGTTAATCACGTATAAATTCAATATCGTGCGATCTCGTCATTCAGGTAGTAAAACTGATATTTTTTATGGCGATGCATTCTGCATCTTAATTTCGAGGTATTTGAACTGCGAACTTAACTGCTCAAATAGAAAAATTACTGTTTTTAAAAACTAACGATGTTGAGTATATTAGTATCTTAAGGCAAGAGACTAATTGGAAAACCTATGGTTTGCTATCACTTACTGTACATACGGATATTACCATTTTCATCAGTATATGGCGTATAATAAGGAATAAAATGTGTACGTATACTGTATATTTCAGTACCCTTCCTCAAACTCAAGTACTGATTCATCTTTGTCAATTTTTTATAGCATAAGCACAGCGAAAATGAAAAGCTGAAAACATACTCGGATGACCTCTTTCACTTTTGTATCTTGCAGGGGGAAAATGTAAGCTTGACCATTACACATATAGTTATTTAATTTATAAAGGAAGCAATTCCCTTAGGATATCGGTACACGTATGGAAGTGAAATCACGAAAATTTTAAATTAATTTCGTCGGAATTAGCAACATGTTGAACAGAATGGGACTATTATTATAAATTATTACATTAAAACATTAAATCGCATATCACTGGTTTTTTAACTGAAATGAAGCGTATTGCATTCATGTAATTTGGTTAAACTGCATTTAATAATGTATGCTACAAAATTGTAAACACAATCAGATTATATCAAATAATGTGTTGCCATACTGTAATATCACAGCAATTTATCATTCACAACATATAAAAGTGAAATAATTTTGATAACGCTTCAATGATGTATTTTTCAAACATGATTACTGTAGCATTGTGCACACTTCGAATATGAAAAGAAGGGAGTTATACAGAAGGTACATGTATGTCCATTGTGTCATTTTAGTTTTGAAGACCAACTAAACAACATTGTGCTTTTCGTCTTACAGTACATCTATAACATGAAACGAAATACATAGTGTTAGGACTTTCAAAACGATTAGTATGGCCTATAAAACATGCACTTTATTCATCTATTTAACAACATATTAGAGTTTCCGAATTTTAATTCACCCATGCACGCTGTAGACGAAATATTTATTTGGAAAAAAATGGAATACACGTCCAAATATCTTGCCTGACTGTGTCAAAAAAGCCATGGTGCATAAAACCACTACAATGGATATGTACGCGTATACCGTATTCATTTTGTAAAGCCTGACTTCATGCACGTGCATTTAATCTTTATTTTATGTAGGGATGAGTAAACCGTAAATAACCTTACGGTACTATTGTTTTCGTATAAAAATCAACTTTTATGTACTGAACAGGAATGTTAATAATACAGTAGTTTCAAATGAGAAACAGCTATTCTAGAATTTCAGTTACACAGACTAACAAATATCCTAAACTAAAATGGTTAAAATTGTCAAAGGCGCGATTTAATAGAATATCTTACAAATCCAATTACATACACACTAAACGTTTAGTGTGTATATTTATAACAAAAAATCACAATGGTTATTTCTGCTTGTTTGAACACGTCTCTATATTTATCCTTTGAATTAACGACGAGTGACATGAATTTTTTTTAATGAATTCAATGTACACCTCGTAAATATACCAATTCAAAAGGTACATTCTATAGATTAGTTCCAAATAATCCAAATATAAAAATTATACATGTAGTTAAAATTATCAACCAAGTTTTCGCCCAAATTTCCTAAAATTTGATAATTTACTCCGAATGCTTATTGCTAATATTAATTGCAATTCGATCTAAGCTTTTAGTTTAATTTCAATACACATGTAAATTCATGTATTAACCATTTTTTAAAATTTTACACCAACATTCTGTATTGATTTATTTTCCTCGGCTAGGTCATCTACATATACAGTGTGCAGTAATACATACATGTGAATTAAGGTAAAGGTAAATTACAAGCAATAACAAATAGGTGATAATCTATCGATATTACTATATAGAATCCCCAAACCATATACAGGTTTTTAGATCGACCACAAGATGATTTGAAAATAAAGAACCTTATAGATAAAGATAGTTGCAAATTTATGAAAACTTATTGTGAATTGAAAAAGAATGGTGGTAGGTTATCAGTAACTGATATTCCGTGATAACTGCTGACCATGGATATTTATTTGCAACTTCTGATATAGTTTTTGATAGAACATTAATCACGAAGTTGCTCATTGACATCGTAGGATTCATTTTTTCGCAGTTTTTTATTGGTTACCAAGTACCCAAGCCCTTATACCCATCGGTCTCAATGTTATTTACAAAAGAAATCGTACAGCCAAGCTAATATTGCATTGAATAATACTTCAAAAGATTATCTGTTTTCATTTTCGACTTTTTTCCGCCAATTTCAAACACAATTTAGTTTCCGTTCCAGCGAAGCTCAAGAATGCCAACAGTTGGTTAGCATCGACAGCAAACAAAATTCACCAAAAGGGTCAAACTTATCAGACAGTGTCCTCCCACACTAAGCATCGAACGCAGCTGCGAATGCATAGCTGGCATGTCAATTGATGATGACTAGCCAAATATTCACGGGACAAAACGCATGGGGAAGAAACACTCGTTATTTACCTGTAGTCTACTTTAAATAGACTAAAATGTGCAATCTAAGCATAATTGCGACGCTATAATAAGCCTGGGGTTCGGCGCACATGTATTTATATTGGAACGAAGAAATGAATTATTATAATGTTGACAGTAGTGGATAAAGCAGAGTTGAACAATGCTCGTATTTGTAAGAAACGAGATTTGCATAAAACTGTTTACTAGCCTACTGGAGAGTCTCAGATTTTCAACACGCAGGGAGGTGGCAAAGGGGTAGAAAAAGTCATTAGCCTAGGCCCTCAGTTACTATTACAGTATATATTTTGGTACCTAATTAAGCTTGAGCTTACATGTACTACAGAGTGTTCTTGTAATGAAATACTGTATATCTTAAATTTACAGCATCACAAAAAAAAACGCCAATTCACTTACTATCAACACTATTTCCCAGGAGATGGGCAGGATGTTGTAATGGTAACCAAGAACACCATTACGTTGGCTTTATTTTGCAAAAGAGATAAGATCGACCAAATTAGTCAATGGTAAGGACTAAATTGTGACACGATTCACGATTTAAGAACTAGGGGACGTTCAAATATTACGTCGTCACTTTTCAAGATTTTCAGAACCATGTAAAAACCAACCTATTTTTGAATTGAGCGAACATTTTAATAAAAAATAAGTTCAGAATGATGAATTTTAGCCCATAATAGTAATAATTAATATGATGACATAATACTTGAACATCACACAAATTTACATTGCTACATATTGTATGCTATGTTGAATTGTTTCTCATATTCTAATGTGTGTTTAGCTGCAATTAACTCGGATTTAACCGTGTTATTTAACTTGCATCCAGCCAATAAAGCCCACAAAAGGAGGTTTTAAAGTCAAAACCAATTAGCGGTTAAAATGCTAAAATTTAGTCCACGCAAATACGAATGCATTTGTGTTACATACTTTCACCTTTCTTTGTAAATGCGTATATTAAGAAGGGAAACTGAACCTATTCAAAATCTAAAGATTAAGATGATCGTCATATTCAGTAAAAACACGTACATGTATTTCAACTTCATAAACGAACACATCACTTGAAAAGTACTTGTGTTTTCTGACGGCTTGTGGACCACCATATTTCACATGGAAATACCAGTCACGGATTTCAACTTATACTTTTATTCAAATCTTTTTTCTTTTTTTTTTGGTTTGCCCATCGTTATAGCATGGATGTGTTTATCGGACGTTGCACTTGCAGCCTACGTAAGATGCAAAATGGAGCGTTGTTAGTCCCATATACACTCATCCATAGGCAAACAGGATCATTTTCACTTGTATCGACACATTTTCGTTAACGAAAAATCAATAGTATAAGGCTAACTAGGGCAGACCCAACAGTAAAGAAACATTTCGAGTATGCGTCCCAACAAAGAAGTGGACTTTGGGAAATTGGAACTACTAGGTGACTATTTACAAATAAATGCAAACATTGAATAAGTAACAGTAGGACGTCCACAAAAGTGTCAAGTAATCAAGAGCCATATTTCGTTGTGGAGGTGGATTTATGAGTTGAGAGGTGACGGTGGACAAATTGTACCATGCCATTTTTAATCTCTATGTTAGAACTCATGTTTTTACTTTTATGTAATTTCTTGATGACCAACACATTTCTTGAGATGCATCGAACCAGAATGTCATTCAAACAAACTTTCGTCCTTTAAATTTTTATGTAGTTAAATCCATTTTTTGAATTTAAAATCTAATTTGCCTTTCAATAACGTTATTCTACCAGAACGCCATTGAACTGCACTAGAGACGATTGAATATATAAGGCAAAAAAGGGTAAAAAACGAAAATAGTTTAACGTTGCTTCTGGCGTCTGAGTAATACAGGTGGAAGCAATTTGGAGTTCATTGTAACGCATTTGGAGAATTTAATTCGATGTTGTAATTTTATTATATTTTCACCACTTTTTAACAGGGTTCCCATAGCTTTCGTAACATAAAATGCCCTGACTTTCCCAGGTTAACCATGTTGAAATTTGTATAGTCCCCTGACGTTTAGTTTTCCCATCGACCAATATAATGTACAAAACCTGCTTTTGAATATAAATAATGATTTTGATCAAAATGGTTGTTGATTTTTTTAATAAATGAATTAGCCCAACATTAAGGTTTCTAGGAATTCACTTTTTGATGACATGTATTTTAATTTGGTAAATTTCAGCATTGCAATATTATAACGACCAGACTGCCCCCTATTACGGCTTTCTTTAATTGAGCAAAGGTAATTTTACCTGAAAACTACAGTACACATCAGAATCTACATGCAAAATAATGCATATAATGCATATAATGCATGTTACATGTTACCTGTTACTTGAATTTTTTCAAAATTTCCCTGACTCTCCCAGGCATTTCTGAAAGTGTTTAGTTATGACTTTTAGGATATCTATTGAGGCAACACTAATTCTTGATACCTTCTACACATTTTCTGATTTATGGACCATTAGTGGCATTAGTAAATACAGAATCATTTTGCACAATTAAGGCCATACGTTAATTAAATAATTAAAATGCATTATATAGAAATCCATGCTTTGTCTGATATTTATTGTAAGCATTAGCGGTTATTCAACGTTTCATTATGCATCGTTCTCAAGATGAGATCCTGTTTTTATTACCTTAATAAAAACTTCCTCGTGAAATATAGGAACCGATACAGAGGTTATTTCATGCAATTTAAAAGTTTTTATCATTTATTAATATGCCACGATGTCAGATGTAATTATTTTAGGTGCGAAATTCATTTATGCTGTGTAAATATATTTTCAACAAAAACAAAGGGAAAGAAGATACAAGGAGTATACAGAGAAGTACAGACGGATTCTTCGTTAACAAAGATTTCACCTGCAAATAGAGCATGAAAGAAGAAATGAGAATGGCAAAATAACAAATGCTAATGATTGCCGTAATGCAATTTGAAGGTGATAATTAACTTTATGGAAATGAAAAAAAATTCTCATAAATAAGCATAACAAAAATTTGAATTTGAACCATTGTTTGAAACCAACAAAGACAACTTGAAAATTATATCATTAAGGACGATATCGAGGACGAGAATAATAAATTCTGGTAGAACATTTCTTGGAGCTCATGATATTTAGTTTACAGTGCGTAATAAATAATATAGTTTATTAATGAAGAAGGCATAAACCTTCAGCAACAAACAATTCCGATTCATATCTTTATTATTGTTGGTTAAAGTACAGTAATACTACAACAATGTATTAATATGGATATTGCTATGTTATATACTGTTATATCACTAGTAAAATCTATTTCAATATAATTTTGATGTTTTTCTGGACAGTGCACAGCTTATCGCCCCTTGAAGGCTTGAACCACAGATGTGGATTACATGTAATTGCCAAGGACCGCATGTACAGAATGAAAAATTAGCATAAATCAAAGCTGTTTTACCATGCAGATTTCGACGAATGAATTTTATGAAACATTGTTATTTGATAATTGTAGTAAGTACATGTAATTGTTCCAATGTTTCCTAAATTAGTGTTGCATCGTACCCGAAAATAATCGGTAAATATCTGGGAAATTATACATGTACCGATTGCAACTTTATAAAGGCTTCATGATAAAATACGTTAAAGGGAAAGTGCATTTTAAAATGCCATGTATCTATTTGGGACGAGTTAACGACTACATAAAATATATGTTAATCAACTTAGAACAATACAGGAAAACAGAAAACCTGATTTCCATATCCTAATTATACGTGTATATTTGTTTTATGCTAGCTGATAGCAAACAAATGTTAAAGCAGGCTGATTTTCCGGTATATTTCGAATTTCTTACTAAAGAAATCTTCAGTTTCAGATTGCCATTTATAAATTGAAAAACCGAAGAAAAACACTACAAATATGGAAGACAATTGCACCTTTTTGCATTAAACTTTGTTTTTCTGCGATGAGAAAGCATGCGTTTATAATTATACATTATTAGTAGGTTATTTCAATATTTTCAGCTGAATGTTAATGCAGTTATGCAACATAAAAAATGAAGCGTATATAAACATTTCATTTTTAGGCGTGAAGAATTCACAGAAAAAGTTATACAAACATACCGGTGCAGTATACATGCAAGTGTACGTTTTGCAGATTTTTAGATGCATTTTATTCAAAAATGCACCAATGCACCGCCACAATAAGATGCATTCCTTCCTGCATTTTTTAAGTTTTTTGTTTTTTGAAAAAAATAGTCTCGTCCACATTTTTCCAATAATTTCCGTTTATATTTGAAGGTCAAAATAATTTACTGGTCTAATTTTTTGTCACGAAGACAGACTTTAAAGAATTCGATTCAAGACGTTATCCAAAAAATTCGTCCAAAGAAAATTATGATAAAATAAGTTGATCAACTTACTCCAGTGTTTGTTTGCACCAACAGGCAATTTTCATCTTGGTTGATCACTGTATTGTCGAAGCATGACCTGTTGAACCTATTGTCAACGAATTATATTTTAGACTCATTGTCCAAATGACGCCACATTTGGTAATCTTTGTCCTAATACGACTTTTTACCAATACAGTACGATACATGATAAAATTATGATTTTGGTCAGTCTCAGCCAAGTGAGATGAAACGCTGAAACGAACTAAATCCTTCAAAGATCTTATAAATGACCTCAGGACGATGATTTCACAGTGATGCTACTTAAATTCTAATAAATGACAAACCCCACATCTTTCGCATTTCTGGTCTGCGACGAATGGTTTTATAGCTTGCATAAATCAAAAAACATGATATACAAGCTTGTATTCTCAAAACTTATGTTTTAGATATCCGAATTGTAATTTTACGGATATTCGTGTTTTCCCGGCTTATTGTTTAATGTTGCGCGAATTATGTTAACGATGAATATGAATAAAACTAATTGAATGACGAATCACAAATTCACGAAGCACTGAATTATATAAGCCAGAAGAATGAATTGGCGTTTGGTTTTCTCTCACAATCACTAGCCGATGGGAAGTTCCTAGAAGACCTTTGGAAAGGTCATGGGAATAACAAGGGAATGCTGGTATTCTTTGCCTCGATCCCCTCAACGTTTTAAAAGTTTGAAACAACGATACTGTATTTGCAATTGAATACATCATTTTACAAAGGATCCAAAGAGATTAAGTTTTCAACTTCCCTGACTTTTCCAGGTTTTAAAATAGATTTCCCTGACCACTCTGACCACTGAAAATGCAAACTATGACATACCAATGTAAGGAATGCTATATTTATTGCTTGTTATATCGAAACAGGAAACAGAAAACATTTTCATACGAAACACCAAATTTTGATAAGCATTTTCGGGAAATTGGCAATTTAATTAAAATTTCCATGGAATTGCCTGTCATCCCTTGCTTTTGTGATAACCAACAACTAACAATGTAAATTGTAATATTAATTTGTTGAATTTCCCTAACTTTTTCAAACGAAATTCATTTTCTCTGACTTTTCCAGGTTTTCCAGGTCTGGTGGAACCCTGTTATAATGCATTAGAATAAATTTTATTAGATGATTTCTGAGTATATTGTATCTCCTGAAAACGACTTAAAATTTCAACCACCAGGTAAGTTTGAAGGAAGGGTAAAAGCCATATAATACAACATGTAAATTTGAAATGATAGGCTTGTTTATTAGAAGCCATAAAAGTTCGGTTTTACAAAATCTTCATACTTGCAATCAAATGCGTTTAAGGTACATGTATTTATTTTGAATGCAAGTCAATGGCATCCGCGTTATTCTTTTAATGTACCTGAAGGGTTAGCAGGGTCAATGCAATGTAATGCTTAGACTGAAGTAAGAAGCCAAAAGAAACAAGGCAACTCCATGGTTATCTTAACCCTATAAAAACCGTGTTCAAAAAATCACGGCTGCCACATTGAATCTCGTTTGTGCAGCGTCATTTACAGATAAACAACGAAAACACAAACTTAAAAACAGATGAATGGGAATTAAGCTAGCAGAACTTTTAACTCAAAGGACACTATATACGGAAATCAAATGAAAGAGCAAATTTGCAAAAACAATCAAAAATGTACCAATGTTTCCATTAACCTTTATCAAATATATTGTCGCAATCAACACAACTATTTTCTGAAAACGCGTCTTTAGAAACAGCAATCAGTTCTGCCATATCCATTTCGAAATGTTTCATTATTGATAGCAGTAAGATAATTACCAACGTAATGCCTTTTTCAATCTGAGATTAAAGTTTAAACTTTACCTTTTAAAGCTAGGATGTGAATGACAAACGAATTTGCAAGAACAATCGAAAATGTGGCAGTTTATCCATTAACCTTTATCGATACACTGTATTGTAAAAAGCATTACAAGGATTTTCAGAAAACGTGTCTTTGCAGGCAGCAATCAGTTCTGTCAAATCCATTACGAAATGTTTCATTATGGACGACTTGTTATAGCAGCAAGATAATTACGAGCATAATTTCTATTTTTTAATTTGCGATTTAAAATTTAGACTACCTTATCCAGGATGTAAATGACAATCGGATTGGGTAAACGTACCTTTAATCGATTTCACACTATGAGCTAGTAATAATGTTAGCAAACAGTACATGCAAATGATGTTCTAAAACGGAAATAAAGCACGTATGGGCATGTATATAGTGAATCAGGCCGTCCACTAGACTTGGTATTGCAAATTCCATGACTTTTCAATGACTTTTTCATGACTACATTAAATTGTCAATGTATATTAGAATATGGGTCATTCAAGTTATGTCATCATTAAATTGTGATTTTCAGAAACATTCTCTACCACAGTGATGACATTATCATTGGCCAAGAAACTGGACGACAAATGATGAACGTTACTCAAATTTTTATTTTTTAAAGGTAGAAATTCCATGACCCAGTTGTAACTGTCAATATTCATCCATGATTTTTCTATGACTTACATGACCGGTAGTCACCATGTGAACTTCATTAAGGGGAACAGTTGTTTACAAATATCAGTTCTCTGTAACCCATGCATGTAATATTTTCCAATTTGGCGTTTTTAATTTATTCTTTAGGACATCAATTTCGGAAATTGAACTGCGTTGTTGTTGTTGTTTTTCTTTTCGAGGTGTGGCGCAAAATATCTACACATTAAACAAATGTAGCCCAGACATTCACATGTCTTCGAACATGTCCCATTTAATTTTCATCTGAGTATTGTGCGCGAAATTACGAATCAACCCATTTCATAATTTGGACGATGCTGTTGAAATGAAATGCAGAAATTGCGTACAAATGGTGCTAACACTGCCAACTGAACTCTGTGTGATGTGGGTCTGCGCCTAGAACGCCAACAACTAAATAAACAGCCAAACTGGTTGCAGTGATTAGCACCAAACCAGACGGCGCACAAGGTTATTGAACTTCGAGGGATGCCTTCATTTGCATATACTTATTCATAAACCGAGTTCTCGTTTTGCTGGTGCACTGCTTAGGAAGCCAGCCTGCAATGCTGGCAATATCATAAGAAATTATAAGATAATAGGCAGGAAACACAACGTATTCCACCACTTGATTATTGTTTTTCCCCGTGCCTTCCCATCTCCATTATTTAGTTAATAGCCCGTCACGAAACAACGGTTTTCCTCGGTAGGCAATAGCATATCTCGCGAATTACGATAAACACATTAGATATGTCACCTGGATAACGATTTTATATAATTTGCAGACGCCACCACCCATAAGTATGTGCCGTAATGCATAAATTATGTGTCCTGACAATGCAATACACTGTATGCGTGCAGTTGCCTGCCAGTGTGCAGGTTGACACGAATACTGCACAAAGCTGTTTGTTGACATTCATTTTCTGATTGGAATCTTTTATGAGTGAATCTGCTGGCACGAAATGTGAAACTATACAGATGTGAATAAATCAAATTATCTCGAAACAAAATACATGTACAGAAATTCGGATTCGCCCTATTTCTGCATATTTAACAAAAGAAACATTTCTGCGATTCAACCATTGCGAAGATTGGATCAAAATTGAGTTGGACACGGCCATGTATGCAAAATTTGGGGTTTAGGTCAGTAAGACTTTTTCAAAAAAAAAAAAGAAAAAAGAAAAAAACGAACAACCTTCGCTTCGAATGACGATCAATTTGTAGCAAAATAAAGGGTTACTGGGTTACATTTCTCGTGATGTATCGCGAGTCTTGAATCTCAAGACGTCAGTCATGCCTTTGTTTTCTTATTGTTGTACATATGGCAGAATTTCGTTTGAGTGGAGCTGATGATGGTGTGCTGGAAGTATATTTTTCGAAATTCTTTGTCAAAATCGAGCAAACTCATCTCCAGAATACATGGTATACACTTCGTCTGATTTAAATGGCGTCGCAATTAAAAACATACAACAGAAGTTGAATGAATCTTCCATATTACATTTTGCGATTTCACATTACAGTACGGTGTTAACGGGACACAATATAAAACGGTCCTTGAAAGATCGACCATGTTGACCAGCTTCAATGAAAATTACGTTTTCAAGGTGATGAACAATTTTCAAGTTTTTTAAATTTAGGACTTATTGGAGACAAATTAAGAATTATTTTGGTATTTTTAAAATTAAAATTGTTAAACAATGCAACATTGAAATACAAAAGTAGTGTCAAACTGCAAATGTACCAAGGTAAATGAAGTATTGTCAAATTTCACCTGTATCAACACAATGTACGAGACGTTCTAGGACATTTTATTAATGTTTAGAACTTTTAGGACATGTAGGCCACCCTAGACTAACACAAGACTTTGCATGTACATCGCAAATTTTGTCAAACTGGATTACTGGATTACGGTTAATTTATTTCAAGTTCTTGATAAGGCAGCCATTAACCGTTCAAAGAAGCCTCCATTAATAATAATCGACGTTAATTAAGAGTTTAAGGTTTGACCAATTACGTTATTAATTCTAAACCGGTCGTAACCATAAGCAATATGTTTCTCCATTTGAAAAAAAATAAGGATACTTCTTTCAAGAAGACATGTTAATAATTTAGTCAAAAATAATGCGTTCTGTAAAAAATTAAAAATATTTTTCAAAATTCTTGTCAAACTGCATGGACAATTACATGTATTTATCGACATGTTTGAACATGGCTTTACAAGTTCGGAATATTAACAGGGTACCCTCAGCTTTAGCAAAAAAAAAAAAACCTGACTTTCCCAGGTTTTCAAGGTTAAAAATCTATTTTCCCCTGACCTTTAGTTTTTCCATCGACCAATATAAAGTAAAAAGAACGTGCCCTTTAGGATTTTTATTAGTAGTACCCAGATGCCCGGAATTTATTTTAATTTGGCAAATTTCGATATAGTCATAATGAAGCCAAATCGGGTCAAAAATTGTCACATTGCGGTTTTCTATCATTGTGCAGATGGCAACGTCACCTAAAAACATATTGTACACGTCACCTGAGTTTTTGAATTTTTTTTTCTAAATTCCCTTGACTTCCCCGTTTTCTCAGTCTTTTACAAATACAAATCCCCGGACTTTCCCAGGTTTTCCAGGATTTCCAGGGTCCTGTGGGAACCCTTTAGCAACGTCTCATCACTATTTATCGTCCATCTGGCGCTACCAGCCTTTCAGTATTTCCCATTAAACTTAGCAAATCGATAACAAATTCAATAGCCTTATGGTGATAAGGGATCGCCCCATATCTGATCACTATGCCAGCTGCAGAAAAAGAAACTCATCAGATGAAATGGGTGATGACTTAACCAATTTGCACAATTGCCAGCTAGCTCAACGTCACAAAGTAGATGGGCAATTTGGTGATGTGCAGTTAATGATATTTAATTACGAATAACATGCAACCTGTTTCACGAAACAGGTTTGGTGTCGATAACCTGTCAGGCGTTTTTTTCGACTTGGCTCGGCATTCTGACTAGCCATTAATTCGGTAAAATCGAATTTGTTAATGAACTTAACAATAACATTTATAAATAAAAATGTGCTAATGTGATAATGAACTTAACAATAAAATCTGTGAATATAAATACTGTTGTTGGGCTCCT
The DNA here is from genome assembly GCA_034687865.1 of Kryphioiulus occultus. Taxonomy (NCBI): domain Eukaryota; kingdom Metazoa; phylum Arthropoda; class Diplopoda; order Julida; family Julidae; genus Kryphioiulus; species Kryphioiulus occultus. The sequence goes on from JAQGAF010000200.1 coordinate 16,113, forward strand.
TCGACGAATTTTCGTTTATTTTTTATTTCATATAGTCAATTTTTTATTCGTTTTTGTGTTATTGTACCTCTTATCCATTTCAGATAAATATGATGATCAAAAAAGCCGTCTCTTCACAACATTTATGGCAATGATATGGCATTAATAATGTTCATATTTAGTATACATATACTGGTATACATGTACAATGCCACCCAAGTCACAGTTGCAATACGAGTGGCTGACCTTTGGCACTTACTGACAGCTGTGATGTCAAGCAGGTCATCAGATTTTTGGATACCATGGGGGGACCCTCTTAACTTGATAACAGTAAGATCACGTTTGCGAATCCTCTACAAGACTTGAAGAAGATGAAAACAAATGTCCGTAACATAGTAGACCATTAACGTAAACAATGCAGTAATTGAATTAGACTGACAAACAATTATTTTACACAAAAGCGACAAAGATGATGTCAGATAATCTGACCCAAAACAGTGGGGATGAGAATTTATGTGTGACTCAGCAACATACGAGTAATCACGCTGACTGAAATTTAACTTGGTGTAATTTCCCACCAATTCACAACTGTTCACATACATGTACATGTAGGCTATCCGCTACAAATGCAATACACGACTTCACTGATTTTAAAACAGGATTTCTTGGATTCCAAACCATAAAGTAATCGGAATATTTCTAGAATATTTTATCTCCAAATGAAACCCAGCCAAGCATGGTTAAGCGAAATTTCCGATAAGTAAAAACAGCACAATGGAACTTATTTTCAGGTCCTAAGGGTTCCAGTGGGACTCCAATAACTTCAGTGGGAATCAAATAGTTTCAGTGGGACTTCAACCCACCAACTGCAACCAACATGTCAAGTGTACATCTGACTTTATTCCTCGCCGCAAATCGTACGTTTCAACTTTGAAAAATCATTAACTACACAATTTTGTGTTTACAGAGCTTTAGGTGAAATTTATTTTCACAAGCATATCCGGGATAAATTTCGGGCAATGGTGTGATTCTTCAATGAACTTTTTCAAAAAGTTGACATTAATAATTGCGATATACACTGTAAACGACCTTCAAGTACCTTCATGTACTTTTTGTCTGGGAGGATTTCCGCTTCAATCTTCGAGCCATGCATCCGAGCAAACGACCTCAAAAATCAAGGTGGGAGCCTACTGACCCACGACAAAGATCACCATCCTCTTTCACCAGTTGCAGGCAAGAGGAAAATGTGATTTCATCTGCTTAGCTATAACTGGTTGTTAACAGTTGCATCAAGAAATTCAGACCTCTTTCTTGTAACACGTATACTCTAATGGCACGTGAGGTTAAATGAAAAATTCCTCAAACTCCCGAGGTGGTTTCCTAAGTTGTCTGGGACATTGTTCTAACTTTCACAACTGCTGAGAATTCATTTGCAATAAATACGTGCAAATCCATTTCCTGTATTGGACCAAGACGGATTGCATATGCTCACGTACTACTCCTTCTCCTGCGCGAATAATTTACTAATGGGAATTAGAGAAAAATCCACGCATAAATTATCTAAATTAACTGCGTATCAAGCCAGTGTTTACCATTCGTCTTCAATTGCAAATACACTACAAGTCAACTGTATAGGTATACATGTACAGTAGCTATACATTTTGTGGGTTGATAACCGTGCATAATGACACATGTTGTCCTTTTCCTGCATTACATAATTGCCACTGAATATAGTGATTATGACCTGTGGTTGTATTAAAAAGGATCCAGAAGCAAATGCAGGGTGCACAAAAAATTGAAGAGCAGGTCCTAGATTGTGCTTATGCTCAGGATAGGTTAGGTATCACCATACTGTATAATAGTATTCTGATCTTGGAGGGAAATTACTTGATTAGTAAAGGAATGTTAGTGCAATGTTACAATTGATAGATAAAAACAAAAATAAAGTTATTTCAATTAAATCAAATATTATATTCAACTCACAGTACAAATTAATAAGATAAATTGCCCGGATAGCCTAAAATACATGCATTCATTGTGAAGGAATTTCATCAAAGAATGGGACTGATTTTCTTTTTTATCTTAATAAATTGTACATATATTACAATTTATCTCAAATTTCATATGCTCACGTTCACAATTATAAGAAATTTGAATACGGCTTTGGAACACGTGTGACATAACATATGTAATTGAACTGTCACTAATTCTTCTGCATATTGATAAGGTAGATTCATTTTTAGACCTATACGTTTTAATTAAATACTGTAAGCCATTTCCTACATCAAGGTTTGGTTAATTTGTTACAGTAAGAAGAGGCTGAAATTGTCAGTTTGTTTTGGAAATTTTCAGATAAGTCTGTGTATCAAATACGGGAGAATTTTAAATTGTTTCTAGACTCGTGGAGGAGAATATACTCGTGAATTAGAAAAGCTAAGTCGTTTTGAGTTAAAAGTGTTAAAAATTGACTTCAAAATTGAGCAGTGTATTTTTGCAAAATATTCATCGTATAAATACAGTAATTACCTACCGGTATTGCTGGTGTTGTAATATTTTGTGTAGGATTACATTTTTAAGAAATAATGCTGTAAGGCTAAATGCTTGGGCACGCCAATCTGTACAAACTAGTTATCAATAGTTGGATATAATTTTAAAGTCAAAACTATACATGTATTCAGAAATAATAAGTACAGTAGAAGGGCTCAACTACGTTAAGAGTATGATAATATTATTTTGCAAAAATACACTGTATAGGTTACATTATTTATTCTGGCATAAGTTGTTATTACAGATAAGAATTTAGGTTTGTATGTACGAACACCGTCAACAACGGTACATTATAGCCTAAGAAAAAGTGCCTTTTTGCAACTACATTAGATATACAATGTGATCCAAAAGTCTTTATAATGTCATACAGTATGTAGCAAGCACACCACAAACAACACTACATGTATTATCAATGCAGCCCTATATATGTATTGAAGCTTTTGACTCGTACTGTAAAATTTATTACATAGTCTATTCATCCTAATGTTTAATTATTAACAGGACGATTCCAGCGTGTCTGCATCATACATATATCTGCACTTGATATTATACAACTTTGGATTGGGTACATGCTGTACGTAATGTATAAGTTTTCATATGTAAACAGGAAGAACTAATTACTATTGCTAACATAATGCGAACGTGCCTAGTTAGTTACCCATATGTATGTTTGCTTCTCACGATTTGTTTTCTTATCTTATAGTTTATGGGATAGAGAAATGGCAATCACTATTATTCTCAAAATAACCTATTTATCTTGTCCAGCTTGCTTGACGCTAAGAAATAATTGGATTTGCGTTTAACACTGCGTTTTAGGTGACACGCAAGTCATTTATTTAAGGATAAACTGACGACCTTTAATTGTTTTTGGCTTTTGTCCTCCATGTATTCTCATTGACAGAAAACAAAACTGTTTTCATATCAGATGGTTCGTTTGCAAAATAAGGGCGACGTTAAATTGCTTTTTCTGAAATTCGTGACTGCTTAATTCAAAGATAAAACTTTATTTCCAGTGACATTGTTTTATTTCCATGATTCGTGCATGAATAAACTGTCTACTCAGTAAACAATGTTAAGGTCCCAAAAATTAGTATAATTATAGAAGACCTAGTCTTGGTTGAAGAAAATCAGTCCAAGTTAACAACACTTACTGTAAAACGAAAGCATGACATACTTGACAATAATTAATATTAATGGCAAAAGAATTAGAGAGTAGCAGCCATCTTTTTACCTTACCGAGATAATCAGAACGTGAGTGTTTTCATTACTTTTGTGCGTACAAGCAAATAAAATGGCGACATTTTCGGGTTTTATGTCACTTTTTTTACAAAAAGGCAGACCTCAATTCAAATAAAATAAATTGTTATGGATGAAATCGTGCCGCATAAAGTATCAAACTGGATGGCAAACTGATCAAACTTTCATTTTTATGTGAAAAGAGCATGTACTGTATTATTATCAATAAAAAAGGAGTTGTTAGACAATTAGTATTTCTGTAACATATGTGCTGTATACAATGATATTTTAAAAGCAAAGCCCAATTCCAAGTTTACATGACTTCTCATTCACCTCCTTTGATGCTTTTTTTACTGATGATTTTTTATTTCCCCAAAGACATTTACATTACATGTAAGTTTCCTTAATTATCTTTACGCAAACATATGCACGAATCTAACATGTCCTAGAAGGTGAGCAACCGTGATACACATTTTACTAAAAAGCATAACGTATTTGGGGTCGTTTTGATTTAACATGCATGGTTAGAAAACACAATATTTTTTTTTCTGACTAACCTGGATCTTAATCGTTATTTATAATGTGGGTAAACTTTCATATTATACCTAACTTTCATATAAAATTTCATTTCTTTTCATACAATATTGAATACTTGTAGACTTATTATATATTAGGTGAAGAAAAACTGAAATAACAGGGTTATTTGTATAAAAAAAATAGGAAATTAGAAAATTGTTTAAGAACGAAGCGCCTAATTTGAATATACTTACTGTATAGTAGGTTGAGAAAAAAAATTGAATAATTGAGGAACATTTTTAAAAAACAGGTTATGAATGTTACAACACGTTACTCACGTTCATATCATGTTACCAAACAAATGATGTCTATAAGCTACAGGAAATCTCCTGCTAAAATTAATTTACATGCTACACGAAAATTTCAATTCTTTAGGTATTAGCGAGGTCAATAGGCTTTTCCTATTGACATGATCTACTCCAAAGCTGTCTACTGCTTCCCAAAATGTTTCATTATGTTTGAGACGATAGGTAATCAGCATTCAATGCGCAGCAGTCAGAATTTATCTATGACCAGAAAAAAGCCGACCATCATCATCAATTTAAAAAAAGTTTTAAACCTTTTTAAAAAGAGCGCACATCGTTTCAAAAAAAGGTAAGTAATCCAAAAGTTACAACATCACTTTACAAATTAACCACTACTGCAAGTAAGTACAATCAGTGATGATATTTTTTTAAATTCATAATGGAATGATAATTACCTTAAATCAGCACAAATATGATTGAAGTTATTTACAAAAAATGTCAACGTCGTACGAATGTAACGTATCAATTATATGTAACGTCAACTAGTGAACGTACATGCATTTTAAAAACAGTTAAATCGATGGAAAATTATTTAGGAATAAATATTGAATGGGATTCTTTTCTAGTTATCTAACAGCCGACTAGAAAATTAATGAATTTGCTTGCGAATTTGAAAAAAGAGGCGATACTGTTTTTTTAATTACAAGTAATACCTACGTCACATATAACAGCAAATTGATAAACAAATATCCTCGCTGATATACCTTATTTCCTATTTAATGCATTCTGAGGGACTAATTAGAGTATTCCTATCTTATCATTTCACATATTGTGCACTGCATTAATGCACGCTCGTATAATAAAAATGTTTATTTCGGGCAAAGTTAATATTGAACTTATCTGGGACGAAAAACAATCACAACCATAAAAATATAAAGTCAGCAATAGGTGAAACATTTGAAAAAAAATCGGTAAATATGAAGCATATTCAGAACTCATTTATTTATAATAATTAGTTGCACATGTACTAAATATTTTGTTTGAAATTTGTTGACGTGGCTAGTGACGTTGTTTTACCTTAAAAAAATCTGGCGCAATTAATCAAGATGTAAATACTTCAGAAAAATGATGCATGAGAAATGGCGATAATAAATCCAACGAAAAACAGTAGTGATGCAAAAACGTGTGTATTATATGTGGGCAAACCTGCCCCATTATAAGGCTTAAACTACTTATTATAAAGCAATTTCACTAATCTTTAACTCATCAAAATTATGCATTGTACTGCGAAGTCTAATAAATCAGCTGCCGTAAAAGAAGAAAAAAAAGAAAAAAAAACGCATTGGCATTTCACTAATCTGACTACTTTTCGTATTATGCTAAATCGTGCCAAAATATAAAGGAAATGCTTCAGCTTTAGCCCAGAAAGCTAAAAAATGAAATGAAAATTAAATCTGAAAGCAAAGAAAACTACCCCCTCCCTTTACCCCCTTAATCAGGCTTGTTTTTTCGACTTATTAGGAAGTTGTAAAGCATGGTATAATCTTAAGGGCAGGTCACTCATTCTCCATTATAAACATTTTCGAGCAAGGAAGTGGAAAACATCGGAGGATTTAAACAGCTATGTAAAATAGGAGCCATTAAAGATGTTGATCATAATGATATATCAGCAATACATAACGTACTGTACAGTGTACGTGCTTGAGAACGACCAGTGCCCAGGACTGCCCAGGGCAATTCGTAAAAAATCGCCAGTCAATTGAATGGATCAGCACGAAGGCCTAACATGTGGTGGGGTGGAGCAAAAAGCGTTTCAGATTGGCTCCCATTTTTAAGTATAGGACTTGTCATCCATCCAATACCTTTCAGATCTACTCAAACATAATTAGAATAGTTTTCTTCCTGGATGCTCTATAGCCATGGCTTTCCATGCCTTTCAATTCGACCTAAATCTAAATTGCTGAAAACAAAGGGTAAACCACACTGACACGTGTTGCACCAAACACAATTTCCTGCATACGATGCACTCAAATTTCGTGCCCCGAAAATTGCCCTTTCTGCATGCTATTTTTAAAGTTCTCTTTACCAAATTCACTTGAATCATGGCACAAAAGACCACATTTTTAACGCTGATTCAAACTTTCGTGCCAAAAAAAAAGTTTAAAAAACTCCTGGGTTGTTACACTTAAGCACGGTATTAAACTTGGTATTTTTAGCGCAAGTTAATCTAAAAAGGTTTCAAAGGGTATAGAAACTTCATCAGAACTCATTCGAGTGAAAAATCCTCTTTCTGGGAAAAATTTAAATTGGAAAAATTTGAATTGAAAAAATATTCGTTTTGTTGAAAATATTATCCAAACACATGATTCTCGTTGTCAGTTAAACAAACATGAGTGTTAATAAATGTCAATAAAGTGTAAATAAAACAAATAAGGCTGATGAAGATTTCCAATTATCAGATTTTTGGGTTTCGTTCCCCTTCTACATGTACAAGTAGGTTAGGCTACATGCAGAAGTGTAAGTCAAGTCCATTTTATATAAAGTTATGAACTAGTTAATAGGGTTCGATATTCAAAACTATACTAGGCAATTCGATTAAAGAATTAAGAACAGTTATTTAACAAGGTTAACAGGCTGGCGATGATGAAAAAATGAAATTACGAAAACAGGTTTAAGCAATACACTTGCGAAAGTAATAAAATATATTATCTGACTTTTAATTACATTGTGCTTTAATTTACAACTTTTTTGACAATGAAAGGGGTACGTCTCAGTCTCACCAACAATTCATACTGACAATAAAAATAATTACTGTACACTTTCTTCACGTTAAGTATCACAGAATTCACACATGTAACTGTAACTTTAGAAGTATGTTTCTAGCATATTTAGGGTCATTGAATTAATTTTTTTACACCCTTATAGAGTTATAGCCATTTTTATATTAGAATAACTTATGGAGTGTGATAACACTACTGAGCAAAATTCATTAAAAATAATCGTCCTGAGCTAAACGTCATGCACACGGTGGAACTGTTAAGTTTTTCATTTCATTTATTCGCTGGAATCAAAAATAGCATCTACATGTAAATAGGAAAACACACAAAACTCCTAAAGATGCTTGAGTGTTTTTCTACATTGTGGAAATCTCTTGGTAACTTGACAAACTGTACCAGAAAACACAATGAACTTTTCCTGCATAGAAGCCATTTTCGATTATAGGTGTTACAGCGCCGCCTGCTGGCACTCCAAGTTAATTTCCCGGACATTTCCTAACAACTTTTCAGTCATTTCGTTGACATTGAACATGATGGTTGTTTAAAAATATAAAAATAATGGATTTTATCCCGAATTTTTTTTGGCTGATGCAAACCGTCTCAATTTCCCTGACATTTTTACGAATTTGCAAAATTTCCCTGGCATTCCCTAACTTTCCCTGACTTTCCAGAAAGTGGGATCCCTGTTCTAACAGGTTTTTTTAAATTAATTTTTGCAATGAGGGTGGGACTTTACCATCTCCTTCTATAATCCTTTTGGTTTTGTACGAGCAAGGACCCCTTTGCACCCTCAATACTGATAATCGGTTAAATCAGGAGTCAGAAGACTCCCGATTTATCTAATTTTTATGTGCCTTTGTCCAATAGCACAAGCAATATTCTTCATTTGGGGTAACTAGCTTAAATGATATCTTCTGTAAGTCAAGCAGATGGTATACGCTTTCTTGTTAGAAGATATCATTTGAGCCATTTGCCCCAAATGAAGAATGCTGCTTGCGCTGGTGGACAAAAGCACTTCAACATTAGTTCAAATTCATATTCATATTTTTCCACATGGTAACGCCACAATGAGAACTAGTTGAAGACGACCTCATAATGCACGTGTAAAACCACGAAATTAGGTATTTTCAAAAAACGTCGGCACATTGTAGGTGTTTAAACACACAACAACGTTGCAAGTTTTATAACCTGAGATTCTTGAAAGAAAATTCTGATGATTCATGACCATGCGGTTGTTTAAACACGGTATTGTTCGATAATACCAGATTTTTCTTAATGTATTTTGATGATTCATGACCTATGTACCATTCAGACCTATACTGAACAATCAATGAAATTCTGTAAAAACTCCCAATTTCTTAATTAGCACTTTTGACTCGGTTATTTGTTCTTCAATTCACATTTGTTGCATTCGTTATAGGAATTAACATGTATGCTGGCTATACCGCTACCCTCACCCCTTTGGTCTCAATTACTGTATATTTTGAATATTCATGAGTTAGTTATTCTTCAAGTTTATCACCTTAAGATAGGCCGTAACCGTAAGACGAGAACGAGTCGAGCTGGTTTATGGAGCTGTTTTTAAAATACGTTTTCGCCAGTTGAAACGATTTTCTCGTTAGTTTCATGAATTAAACTCGCTATTATGTGGAATAGGTGGCATAGATCACCAAGTGGTTATACCACGGATTTATAGAAGCGGTTAACGAAGTAGAGCACCAATTATAATGCAAGCAATACATGTACATGCTTTCGTAAGGGTTACACAAAAACTGCCCAACAGAAAACTCCCCGAATTTCAGCCAAATTTACATGCCAAGTCATTACGCAATAATTGCTTAACTTTACCATCTGAACTATTCTAGTACGAGCAGTGGCTCGAAGATACGTTAATAAATCATCCTTACAGCAGTAACAGCAGCCTAATATGGTAAAAGATGAACATCAGCGACAGCCAATTTTTATATTTCATATTTAGGCCTGTGTTTTTGTTAGTCAAACACGCACCTACATAACTTTCTAATTTATGCTAAACAGTAATAAAGCGATATTTAAAATATGATTCTCCCATAAAGACATAAGCTTAACTTATGGTTCTCCAGTTATTACCTTTTCTATCTTATAACACGTTTTAAATACGCTTAATTTGGACAATTTACATAGTGAAATGCATAGCATGTCAACTCATACGCTAATCATAACACAATAAAAACTAATTTTTGAAATATGCTTTAACAAAAACACGTAATCTTAACTTATGGTTCTCCAGTATTTACCTTTTTATCTTATAACGTTTTAAAATACGCTTATATTGGCAATTTACATTTTTCAAATAATGGAACGCACTGAAGATATGCTACAGTGTAAGTCCAACGCTAATCATATACAGTAGTGCATTAAAAATCAAATTCATAAATTTAACCACACTACCTGCCAAATTAAACTCGAAAATTTCTCACTTATTTTTTAAACAATTACTGACTTTTTGAGGTGATCACTAGACTCATCGAAATATTTTATATTCGCATTTATAATACTGTACCGATTAGCAATGTATTTCAAAATACACATAAGTTTGAAATACAAAAAATATATGTTTTACACATACATGTAACATTTTCAGAGTTAGATATAAAACATCTTCGAAAGAGTATGTATTTAGTTTCAATGCATTTTTAGCAATTTTAGGTAACTTGTTACTTTCAATTTTCGATATTTCAACGCAGCTTTACTAAGACTTACTGTAACTACAGTAATTTAAATTTACGTAGAAATATCGAAAATTGAAAGAAAAAAACTACAAACAAATTCATATGCGATTAATTAGTTTGAGTACGTACTCAGACTGTAAAAGACTTTGCATTAATTCAAGATAATACTGACCCATTTATGCAATAACATAAGCCAACTTATGTTGCAATAGACCTACTCTACTTATGTTTCCCTTAATTACTAGAAAGCCATTTAGTGTAACATTACGCATGGACGCCTTACATGACAAACCCATTATTGAGCACGAGATGGAGATATCAAAACTCAGGATGTGAACGCGACCTTAACTTATTAGACAATTTCAAAACAAAAGGAAATCTCGACCAGCAATCAAACCGAGGAACCGTGAATTTATTATACACGTGAAATCTTCACGTTTACTGACCATCATGCTTTCTGAACATTTAGGTTTCAAGCAATTAGCGTTTTCGATGAAGATGCATTCAAACTTAAAATAAACTCAATAATCAAAAGAAGTGTCAGTATGAACATTTCTGTTACATACAAAACATAAATAAAAATAGTTAAACCACAAGTTAGTAGGCCTACACATATTGTAGAATTATTGGAGTCTGATATTGTTTTTTATTTTCATACATTAACAGCATTAATGCAATCGTGCTTTATCGGCATTAATACTAATCACCTACATTATAATCAAGTTTATATTCGATTATTATACATATAGTAACATGTACATGCAAATGCGCTTTAACATACAAATCATGCAGTTATATTCACGCATACTGCATGTGAAATGCCAGAAAGATTATACCGAATATGGCAATGTTAGAAATTCGTTGTTTCAAGACTGAATATCAACATGTCTTTTAAACGTGTTTGAGAAGATTAAGTAGTTTTACAGGACGATGTGCAACTTTTTAAAGTAATTATTTATTATTTGTCACATTGTGTTTCAGTGTTACTTCAATGTAAAAATATTCTTTGTTTTAGCATATCTAACATTTGAAAAGGCAGATTGGACACATTGTAGGCCAATCGAGCATTCACTTTTGCTATTACGCAAATAATATTTTTCCAAGTAGAAGCTTGCAAAAAGATGACGACCAACTATGACGTCACCTAAGAATATCAAGTGAACAACTTTCCGCAAAGACTGGCCAGGTCCAGTTGTTGCCATAGCCAAGGTGAAATTCGTTTAAGTTTTTCAACAAGTAAGACATTTTTCAAGAAGGAAATTTAAATAAATTTTTCAAGGAAGAAATTTATCAACATCTTTGATAAGCATTTTTTGGGTTTTTATACAATGGCACTGTTTCACGGATCGCCCAAAAAATCAATGTCCGGCTCCAGTTATTAACCCATTTCTCATAATAACGAGTAAACAATAGAAGAAAGAACGTACAAAAACAATTCACGTAATTAAACTACATTTAAGACGTATGGGAATTGGGGATGTGTTAATTTTGAAATTAAGCCAGAGGAGCATTGCTGTTATTTAATAAACAAAGGAAGAAAATGTGAGTGTTGGGTGCGACTAACATTTAAACGTGAAAGAAGTGATACTATGCTGTTATATTGTGGAATTTCATTGGAGCATGATTCTCAGTGCCAGGTATGTTTAACTTGTATCATCACCATGTCTAGTTAATTAGAAAGGTAGCAGAAATCTATGTCAACTGGAATTCACTCAATAAACATGGCGGTCAATAAAAATGGCGTGTAATCTTAGTTGTTGTCAGTACAATTATATTTCAGTTTTTGCGTTAAGTACGAGCTCGTAATTCGCAATATTATTGCACGGATGTTCATTTTTTTTTTAAATAAAATTAATTAGCAATTATTCAAGGCACGCAAAGCACACTGGTGTGAGGCGGTTTAATACTATACATGTATTTCAATTTCGTTCATGTTTCAGCCTTGTTTTACTTTTTTTTCCAAATCAAATTCATGAAACTTGTTCCTTACAATTCCATTAATTTTGTACACTCATACAACATCCCACTGATATTGTTTATGCAAAATTCTCTGAAGTAATATTATTTAATTAAGGTTTGTAAATTCAGGTTAATAAATTTAATTTTGGACGATCCTTTTTATTGTTATTAAATCAGTTATCTAAAAAACATTAATTATATTTTATGTTATTATAATTTAACATGATGTAACATGATTCATTAAAACTGTTCGTTACAATTCTATAATTTTTACATCCATATAATTTGTCCTTATTTGCAATAAATATATTAAACTGATTTTTTTTTAAAATTCTGTAAAGTAATTAAATGGAGGTTTGAGACATATCACGGCATTAAAAATTGCTGGAAATTTAATTTTCGAGGGTCTTTTTAATCAGTGAATTTAATCAGCATGATGAAATCCGTTATATGAGAAATTACGCTAATTATATTTTATGTTAATAAATACAAATTACTACGCTATAATTTACCATGACTACAAATATGAATGCTCTGCATTTTAGTAAGCATTTTTTTAAAAATGTTGAATTAAATATTCTAAACTTAAAAAAATATGTTGCTTAATTGCTGAGCACTTAAGCGACTGATTATACAATTGTAACCAATCATTTCTAATGCATTTTTTAATTTGTCGCTGAATATTTCCACTTAAATAACATCTCGTAAAAGTTATTGTTAGATGTTTCGTGCAAAATTTAGATATTTAAGGTTTAATGGGTTTCTACAGTATGTTTACTATCCAGTAACATAATTTTGCCAAATATAATGCAAAGGTAGGGTGTTGATTTTGCAAAAGGTTGGATATCTGTCTGCATATTTTTAAAATTCCGTGCCGTAATTGTATAACTTAGTAATTATTGTTCTGACGAAAATGTTGACAAAATGAAAACGATATAAGAGTTGCACAATGCAAAATTCATAAAATGGGTGGGAAATCTTCATAACAATTCCACAAAATCTTTTCATTTTTAACGTTTTTTATTTGGAGAACAACACACTTCCCTAGATAATTTTGCTTTTGTAAAACCCAGACATACCAAACGAACATCATCTCGCTCTAAAACAAAATGTGGGAAGAAACAAAGTTATTTTTTTTTCTGCATACTTCCAAAATGATAAACAAGTTATCCACCCGAGTAATTACGCTCCACTCATTAATACCAATGACGATAAAATCAGTGGTCTAATAAAAGGGTAAACACTTGCTGTATCTCCACTGGAAACCAATATCTAATGAGATAAAAAAAAGATTGGCTTAAAAGAATAACTGTTGATCATTTCCAGAGATATGTCTTGTGTTATCTTATCTCTCTTGCTCAAATAAACAATAGAGCAAACGTTTAAAATGCAGGTAAAGGTTGCTTTTTGAGCCTGTAATCTACTGGTCAAGTTGTATACCTCTTTCCACTAAAAAACCACGAAAATTGTAGTAGTTCACGAATCCATTTAATTGGGCCATGGTGGTCATCCCACATTGGGGGATGGAAATTTAGGGCAGTGATTGCACTCTCCCTTTAGTTGAAAGAGGGAAAATCATGCGTGAAAGTTTGCAATAAAAAAGAAACTGTTTCTCGGGTAACGTCAAATAGCATACTAATATCAGCCAAGCCGTTCTGCTGTGTTTGCGTTCTTTTCAAGATTCAAATGTATTGAAGCAAAGTAGTGTTTATATCATGAACATACTAGGAAGAGCTGGCAAAAGACACAGAACAGATGGGAAATACATGTAATTGTCCCATTTCAAACGCCATATGGTGAAATTTTTTTGAAGTCTAAATCACGAAATACTGGATTTTAGAACACAATTTTGAAAAAGAAATATTAATAATTACAATGTAATTAAGTCAATGCCGTACACGCAATTTTTTAAAATTACAATAAATAATAGATTTTTAGTGGATAATATTATTAACAATGTGAACACTAATGGTAGATTGGTAGACACCTCTTTAGATGCCAAACGCTGCATTTTTGTGGACATTCTTTCGAAATTTTAAGAAAGTATTCATAATGATGAAAGCGCTTTGGGGATTTTTTTTGCTAAAAAATGTGAACCATATAAAAATTTGCCAGGTAACCAACTACTGTATTTATTAGTTAGGAACGCCGTAGGCGACATTTTTTTAAAGGAAAAATTAGAAGAAAAAAGATTTTTAGTGTATTTTAATGGATTTTTCATAAGAAATATTAGAAATATTAGGAAATGTTAATGATAATGAAAACGCTATAGGCGAAGCGAAAGTTTTATAAAAAGTAGATCACAAACATGACTCTTCTAATGCTTTTCTTGTGCCACAACAAATTTCCATACATTATATGTATTTCCCTGACATTTCCCTGGTTTTTCCAGACCATTTCAATTTTTCTGACTTTTCCAGGTTTTCCAGGTGGCCAGTCACCCTGATTAAAAATGTTGGCCAATATAGGGCAATAAACACGACTTGTTCAGTTAAAATCCTTATTAAAATTTCATCACATTCCCTGAAGCGTGCATTGAAATGAAAGGCCAAGTAAGGCATACTGACTCATTACACAAAGCTATCTCAAAATTACCATTTTAGGATGCCCAACACGGTAAATTTTATTATAGCAAACAAGGAAGGGAATGTGTTTTATTAATTCTCTCATTTCAATTCGCCTAATAATTACACTTGGCTAAACACCATCTCGATATTGAAACATTTGAGGAGAGGCAGACTTTGACTGTCCAGCAAAAATGAGAAAACTGTGTACGGAAGGAAGACTTCACTCAAGTGAAACAAAAGATTTCCCTGGTGGCTTTAAACCTTTCTCAAGGAAGTTCAAGAGAGGTCCACGTACCACTGGTGAAATTTTAGCATAAAAAAATAAAAAAATTAGCGAGATTAAGAGCATCACGAACAGCTCGAACATCTCGTTTTTCATAAGGCTTGGTAAAGAGCCTGTTTTTCACACTCCGTTGCAAACGTGATAGTTAATTACGCTAGTAGTATAATTTCACTATGTATGAGGTATTTCATAAGCACTGACGTACGTTGGCAATCGAGTAAAAAATACTTCCCTTTTAATCATTTTGTTATAAGAGGAGAAAGACCCACTAAATTTCACCAAAGAAAAATATAAAAATCATAAAAATAAAAATAACAGACCACGCAACAAACAAATATAATATACAAGATGATGTTGTCGTTGTCAGAATAACCAAGAAAGTAATATAAACAACGCATTTCTTTACAAATTTCAAATTGCATCCTGGGTAAATGTACCCCCTCCACCACATGGCATCGTTGATGTTGACTGGGAAATGACTTGAATTGCAGTCAATTTATCAAAAAACGTTTATATGCATGTACACTGAGGAAATTAGTTTCCTATTAGATGCTATAAGATATTTTGGCATCATAACATTTACATTTTAATATTTTAATCACAAGTATTTACTGTGTTTAGCATTCATAAAATATCAGAAAGCTAAACAGAATAAAATATTTCAATGTATGTTTATACAAATGTTTCCAATAACGGATTAATGAGCTGTACCTAAAATTGAGCGGTATATATGCTCTTTATCTTGCTCGAAATTCTCTTGATAATTTACCTTCAATTACGAATTACTAAAAAATCTGGATTAGCCAGTATGGAAGAACAAAAACATTGATAATCCCGTATTTATGACACGTTCTGCTTTATTGATTAACAAGATTACAGGCATGGCAAGGATTTTTTTATTTTCAATTCCCAAAGGCAAAGGACAAATTACTGAGTACCAAACTTCTCAAACTGACAGAAGCAACAATTAATCTTTAAACTACTATATGTATGGTATATTCAACAGTTAACAGAAGCATAGAGCACTTTCGGGTAACACAGTATTTCTTGGTGTCAAAGCAATCAGAATTGCAGCGTTACATTGCATTTCTTGGTTAGGTGGTTCAGAATTACAAACATACGAAATAAAATAAATACATATTTTAATACCAAAGTATTATTAATAGAACAACTTGTCAAATTTCCAAGGTGAAATAGAAAGTCTGGAAAATTAATGTAACTTACGGTCAAGTGTCTTTTGGCAATTTACTTCGAGTTATAAAATGCATAAACTATACTAATACATATACAGGGTTGAAAACAAATTCCAAGTTTTGAAATTTAGGACATTTTAATACTTTTTGGAGACAAATTTTGGGCCATTTTAGAACTTTTGGAGATAAATTAAGGAATATTTTAGGATTTTTTCAAATACTTTCAAACACATTTTTAGAATGCAGTACTTCAATCCTTACTCATTTTTATGTTACAATTCTAAACGAACAAAAGTGGTATCAAACAGTAACTGCCCCCAAGTATTGACTGTCAGCATTTAGTACTGTACAGGTAGTTTAACAACGGAATGTACAGGGGTGTTTTAGGACTTTTTTTTAAATATTTCTGACATTTTATGTTTGTAGTACTTTTTTAGTACTTTTACGACTTGTTTGCCACCCTGATATAACTGAATAAAATAACTTAAAATAGGATAAATTTATCATTATCCTAGCGTTCGAACATCATTCTGCAAATGGCAGGATACTAGTGATTCATTGTAATGGCAGTGCTATCCAACGAATTTTGTTCTTGTAAGCTTAGTTAACCTCCCAAGTTGCCAAAACAAGCACATTTTGTGGAAATGCATAATATCACCGCGTTCACCCCTGTTGAGATTTTTAAAAAACATGCAATGTGACAAGATGCCCATCGATATTGCGTTTCTGCTCGCAGGGGAGCTTCTCAATTAGCATAATAAAGCAGTTTTGTTGCCATTACGCTTGGACGCAGATTCCTATCGAGTGTTATCTACATCTATGCACTTAACCTTTGTGAACTGGGGCCAAGATTTTGGCTTGCCCATGCACCGCAAATTGGGCACCACGGGCTATGACTGGCTGCTTGTCCGCCACGTTTACTGGTGCGAATTACCTTCCAGAAATTGTTCTCGGCCAATGAATCGGTCACTTTTCCTTTATATCACAAAGTCTAATTACTTCCTGATTAATTATATCAGCATCTTTGCCTGCCTGTCCTTTATTCATAGACTGAAAAAATATTAATTAACAGGTTCAACAACAGGTTGGACGAAACGGTACGTGTTAATAATTTGACTTTTCGGATGGGATACGTGAGGTCATGACATATCATTGTACGGGAGTGACAAAGGGTGGGGAGGATATATATTCCCCAATCACAATTAGCTCTATAAGGTAGAGCAGCACCCTTGTTTGACGCAACTTCTGCACTTAACCCCTTTCATCCCCAACCACTCTGTTCATACTGTTCGTTGCCCAGTGCAGTAGGTCAGCCATCTTCGACAGCATGCAAATACAGGCATGTTTTATGTTTATGTAATTTTTAGCTAGGCGAGTGAATGACTCGTATTGAAGTGCGAGCATTTCCCAATAGGTGCGCCCGGGTAATTGTGAATTTCAATGGGGCACTCAAAGGGTGACGCCATTGTGGAAAATTTGCAGTGTGTACACTGGCGAAGCCTACATTTGTGCACGAAAATTTCCAATAACCCCAAAATAGAGCAGTTGAAATGGTGGGCTATGCACGCAGGTTTTTTCATTTGTGGGCAATTTGGGTTTGGGTATTACAGGATGATCATTCTTGTAAAGTTCCATCCATGTAGAGTTACAAGAAACAAATTTTTGAAAGATGTAAAAGAACTAGTTTTTTATTTCACGAATTTGGTTCACAGAAGAATCAGCAGACGGAACTGCAACCTGTAGGCAGGAAGCAGAGTTCCCCCAAAGAATAAATCTTCAACTTCCCTGACTTTTCCAACTAGCTTTGCAAAATCTGTTATTGATTTGTCGAATTACGCTGACTTGTTAATCAATCTACCCTGACTTTTCCTGGTTTTCCAGATTTTCCAGGTCTGGGGAAACCCTGGAAAAGCTCTGGTTTGATGAAGCCAAATCACCTTAGTGGATCAGAGCAATTTTAAATAAAATTTGAATTCAGAAAAATTTCCACACCATGAAAATCACGAAAAGTTGGTGGTCGACATACGGTCTTCCGAAATTGGTCACATGACATCAGATTCATCACTGGCCATCTCAATAGTTTTATGGGCAAAAATTCATCATTTATAGATCCAATTTTTATTAAAAGGTTTCATCAATTCGAAAACTTTTTGCCAATGAGTATCTCATCATCTAGGGGGTCTGGAAACATGACAACTCAGAAAAGTGAAAGGTAATGGCATAAAAAGCATAATGACTTAATTTGCACATGTTCTAGGCATGCTTATTCTAAATTTCATACTGTATTAATTTATTCACATATACAAGTAAAATGTCGTGTATTTATAAGGAGAATAACAGGAGGCTTCGTTTTAATAAGGTTTTCTTGGTGAAACCCATAAACATTTAAACCCTCAATTATGTCGTTACGTCCATAAAGCACTCTGAATGCAAATTCGTTGATTATTCCCTCGCTCCGCATTTCAAGATACATTAAAATTCAATTCATGTTCATATAAATGAAAGCGATAAATTGCATACCTCCCGCAACACCTTTGACAGCGTTAGAAATTTATTTTTTAGATCCAGCCTCCTTTTTTATATGCAAAGATGGTGCCTGTCCCGATACAGGCCAATTTAAATATTTGTATCAATGAATAGATTAAAATATCAGGTTTTCGATTGTTCGCAGGGCACATGCAATCTTGCAAATTTACTCAAATGTTTAGGCCAGGCTCGGTAATGACCATGCGTTGGCATATACGACTATTTCAAAACATCGAAAGTAATAAAATTTAATAAATGACCCATTTCAATAATTATTCAGTAAACAATATGTCTCAAACCTAACAATTTTGAAATTCTTTTCTCGGAAATTAGATTCTGTGCCTAATTTGCTCTCCACTTGTGCACACGACATGAATATTAAAATTGAACAAAAAGGCATCGCCACTTTCGAGAAAAAGTTAACCCATCTTTTCATGAAAAAAAAACTAAACCCATTCACTCTACCACAATATATTATCATCCATTTGAACAAAATATTTCAACCCTATGATTAGGGAGAAGGCGAGCTATTAAAACGTGGTATGGGTCCGTGTGGGAGAGTGAATTTCAACACATAAAAAGTCAATGCATGAATGAGATTTCGCATTAAATTTTGCAAAAGTTGCGAGTGAGTACAGCTGATTTAATGCAACCCTTCCAATTTCTATACAGTCATCATAAATTATAAATTTGTAATAAAAAATATTCCACCCCCATCCACCCAAAATGTTACAAAGAAAATCAGCTAAAAATGCAAACTCGATGCAGTTTTGCGATTTACTCTTTTAAGCATCACTTTCCTCATAGATTTTGCTATCCTATGATCCATTTATTATGGGTTCACAATTACATTTAATGAGCCGAATGCATGATCAAAACGCCCACTTTTAGTCCACTTCCTTTACAAGGTGTGGACCCATTTGTAGGGAATCTGGGTTGAAACTAAAAATTGGGCAGGATGAAAACTAGACCTATTTGGGAAAATCCAGGTCTCTTCATACAAACGCAAAGGGTTATTTAGGAACCATTTTTCATAAGATGTGTTCTATTTTTGCATGCACTCTGGCATAAAAGCTTTCGGCACCATTTTGTCAAAAGCAGAGAAAGTTTGATTCAAATCTGAACCCCCTTTCTTATAACCATGAAGAAAATTGCGAACGTGCTTAATAAGGAGACCCATTAGATAAAAAAATTCGTTATATTGCTGTCGGTTTTACCCCCTAAGCAATGGGAACATAAGAACCGTACATTAATCGACTTTACTATTATGAAATTTGGGCTACCATCATCATCATCACATTAAAACATGATACGGAGACAGCGCACCGAGTATTTCCTGAATGGGAAACTTATGAAACTGGCTAAAATCACGACCTTTTAACACGTACAAGATTTAATGTGGAATGAGTTTTGTTTTTTGAAAGACAAGGAAAGTTTATCCAGGACGCGTTTTGCACACATCATTATTCGTTATAGGTTATAGCCACTCCGTCTTCGACACACATGAAAAAAGATCAATTTCGTCATTTAAATCATATTAATATCTTCATTTTACCTTTGAATTTTTCTAGTGTCTAGATGCAAAGTCATTCATCTTGGCCAACTTACAATTTATAATAGTGCTAGATCGATATACAGACAGTACAGTGCGCTGTCGAATGCTGTGACCATATGGAATATTTAAATTTATACAGTGTGTTAGTATTGTAATTTAATATCATGTACTGTTAGGCTAGTTTACACCACAATTGTAGATCTCACTCGATCTGAATGTCAAATACATGTAGATTTAGATGCAGACGATCCATCATGTAGGCCTAACTCCATTACAAATGACTATCAATCATAAATGGTAATTTTTATAATCGATTAAAGACCAGTTTAGTTTGCAAACTACAAATAGCTTTAATAAATCTTAGCATTTTATGCTCACCTTACATGACAATCGTTTGTACGTTGAAAATTTTGGTAAATTATTTCCTCCCTGAACCAAGAAAAAGTGGTCGTTGCATAAAGTTTAAGAATAACTTGCCGTTGTCATTAATTATTAAAAATACATTATAATAAGATGTTCCACAATAAAAATGATGAGGGTTTCCATGTTTTCCTGAATAAATACCAGAAAATCTGGCGACGACTTAACGAATTAAATCAGATAGGAGTCTAGCAAAGTGGTCGCTTCCTGGAGGTATTCAAAAGGCAGGTATACTGCTGCAATCATTTCTAGACACCCGGTATTTAGGATCATGAAAAATACCAGTTTTCATTGCATGTATATTTTTATTACCCTTGCATGTTTAATACAGGCTGGCCTCAGGTATTTCAAGTATTTGTTTTATGAATCGTTTTTAAAACAGTCACGAATAATTGTTATGTGAAACTTCTGGTTTTCAGTAATGAGAGTCAAAACACTGTAAATGTATATCGTTTATGGTTTATTATTTAAACCATAAAACAGCTGTATTTTATCTTAGATTCTTTTTTCGCATTTTTTCTGTGGTTTGTTTTGAAGTGACCATACCATGCATCAACTTGTGAGAAACTTAAATATCAAAAATAAAAACAAAAACATAACTTACATGTAAACCTGAAATTATTTAAAATGGCTCCGTAGTTAGCTTCGAACAAATACTTATGCAAACACCATGAACAAAAACACGCCATGCATGTTAATGATAAATTAGTAAACCAACAAGAACGCATATTTTTACACGGTTACTTGAATGAAAATTATTATTTAAAACGATGTTTGCGAAATAAAACCTTATATGATTGGTTTGCCAAAAAAAGTAATTTTAAATTTACCATAAAGATTGTCCGTATGCCTACAACGAAAATTCTGTCTTTTATGGCGTGGAAGTAGAGAGAAAAGGTCAAATAATTTAATAGTTCAAATTATAATTATATAGCTTTGTGGAACCATAACATGGATATACATGTAATAAGCAAGGCAAACAATTTTCCCAAGCTATCGTACAGTAAATATGTACATAATTTACGACGACAGTAACTTTAACTTATGTATAGTTTTTAGTTAATACAGGGTACAGTAATTCGATGTACTAAATCGATTTTTTAACTGATAACCTACAGATGTATTACATCCCCTGGAAATTTTAACTTTGTTTAAAAGTTGAAGTTATTCATAGAACAAATCAATTTAACGAAATTGTATGCTAGTTAATATAATACACGATAACGTAATTTTAACAATCTATCAAAATCACCGTCACTGAATTGGGTGTAATATCAGCTCATATTAAGCAGCATTTTTCATTTTAATTTCCACATTATAAAACCGTGAATTTAGCCCAGAAATATAATTCGATTAACGATTTCAACGGTTTTCAGTAAAAGACTGCATTGAAACCGGCCTTAAGAGGTCATCGACTATAAACAAACTCTTTATAGCCAAAAATTGCTAGTCATTAGCTGGCTTAAGTGCTTCTGTTCAGCCCATTGAATGCGATCCATATTTCATCCTGTAATTAATAATGTGATGTGAAGCCTCCTACACACTCAACACAATCGCAGACGTGTACTAAGACGAATCGAGATGAATTCAAAGCTGTTACAATGCAAAATAAAAATCATGCAAATGCACCCCACACCCATGCCAACCGTGGACTTAATTACAGAAGTATAGCGAAATTCAGGTTTCCAAATGGTCTCGTCGAAATTTCGATTGACCAAAAAAATCTTTAATGCGATCGAATAAGGAAGCAGAATTTCATACGGGAATTGACATTCAATGTCCATTATTCAAAAAGTGATGGCATCAACACCACAAACCCACACCAAACAATTTAAAAATAAAAGTCTGCTTTGTTATCAACAGGGATATCAAAGTGAATGAATGTATCATTCTGGACTCTGACAATCAGAAAGGAAAAGATGCAAATGGAACAATATCAAAATAAGGTCGACACTATGCATCCTATACATGTACCGTATATCGAAAGTTTTCAAATTGTAATATAATTGCAAGCATTAACGTGTTTTGTTAAATATCCTCATAAGATGCTTTATATATTCACGTCTAACAACTCGATATAAAGGAAATTTGTTCAATAATAATTAACACTTTACAAATGTTTTCTCTTGATTATTTAAAAAAAGTTGGATTCGAGTCAGATACAATTAATTATGCATTCGAATATGCCAACCTTCAGAACCCACAAATGTTAAAATCTCATGTTCTGTTGATACAATCTTCAGGATGGATGAACTTAAATGCACCATGCATTTAAATTTTCCTAAATGCCATTTTGTATTGAAATAACGCACGTGAGCCCACAAATTCAACGAAGTATATGTACATGTACAATATTTCAAACTGGGGACTGTATTTTCGGTTGAATTCAAATCTGTGTTTAAAATTATGGGTATTCAGTATCATGGGGCTGAAGTACACTGGTCTAATCGAAGTGCACAATACATGTACAATTATATCCCCCAAAATATTTATTAGATATGTTATAATTAAAAACGTTGTATTGCAGGAGAGGTCAAAAGGCAAAATGATTTGGAAGTTTTTCGTGGTATACTACCCATTTTTCAAACAACCAGACCACATTAATGAAAGTCGCCGCTGATAAAGCTTGTAATTAAGCGTTTCGGACATCATCATGCTAGCTATTAAAAAGTGCAAATTGTAAGTTAAGACATGAGCTATGAGCGTATAATGAACGCAAGCTGATATGAAAATTAATTTTCCGAGGCGAACCCATGTTGCGACAAGTCCTATATATTGAAATAGCCAAAGGCCAGAAAGGTACCTAAACTATAATTAAATAAGCTGGCTCGAATGCTGGGGATTAATGCTGGTTTCCTCCCACGTAATCGCCATGTAGTAAACAAAATTAAAATCCAAGGGTGGTACTCGTACTCGAGCCTGAATTTCAAAGATTCATTCAATTTCATGGGACGTCTTCAATAATGGAAACTTTTGCAAGCCAGCATCTAGTTACACAGCACTTCCTTTAGATTATTAAACAGAATTTGAAATAAAACTGGGGGAAAAAGTTGTTCGACATTTTCGCACAAAGCCGACCCCTGGTGGTGACAAAAAAATGAGAACAGGTGTGGCATTCAAGGAGCTTTACTGGATTTTTAAATCCATCAAACCACCTTACCAGCTCATCGATAGAGTTGAATAATTGCATGTATGATGATAAATGTTTTCATTTCCTTAGTCTATTAACAACGAGATTTTGAAAAACACAAGCAATTAAATATGAACCTAAATCTAGATTCGTTTTGGTTACGGACAGCGAAAATTTAGGGCAAGAATGATGAAAACAAAATGAATATATGGACAAAAAAACCTCATCATCAGCTGTGATTAAAACGACAAATGCAAATTTCAGAATTAAAAATCAACAATTTATAATAGGGGTACTTTTTACCTGTTTTCTATCAGGATGCCGAACTTAATTTTGTACCTGTACATGTATATGATAGGGAAAGCGGAAAAATAGCATCAGGTGAATTATCTTTAGCTGATTTTTTATGGAAAAGACAAGTGTCAACTTTTTAATCTGATTTGGATGCTTATTTTTTGCCACTTAAATTTGAATTGCTGCAATTACAGCATATATAGTCTGTAAACATGTACCAAAAATATGTAAGCATTCCATCTTACTTTATACGAACTGCTTATACAGCCGAAATAGTTGTAAGAATGACACCAAGTCTTTTTGAGACCATTAGTTTTATGTCTGATATTTTTTTTTGATTTTGAAGTCCTTGTGTTAGTTATTTATGCAAATTTCGTAAGCTGTAGATGCGAACCATTTAAGAATTTTGAAATCCAGGGTTTAATTTAGTTCAACATTATATAATAACGTAAATGCGTTGATCTCATGTCTCAAGGACGGTTTTTTTTTCAAAATTTACTATTGTAAGAAATTGGCAATATACACTAACGTTTGTCGAACTTTTTACAAACTGTTGGATCTCAAAGTTGGTTTGCTTACACAAAATTAGACGACGATATCCCACTGCACGTCATAATGGCTTTAAATTAATAGCGTGAAAGGGATTGGTTCTTTTTGACCTAATATAACAGAACGTTTATGCTATCAAATGTATCCGAAAACATGACCACTACTAAGGTTACTACGCTGTTAGACGACGGATAATACTATAATGCTTTCTGATAGCTAAACTTTCGGTATGTATACAAGTTTGGCATACAAATAACAACTGTACCCGGTTTATGAATGGGCAATTCGCATTATATATTCCATTAACAAAATCACCTAAGACTCACTGTACTTTCATTTGATTAATCAAAATCTGGTGTTAAACTTAAATTTGTAGGTATATATAGCGAGATTTTTACGCGAGAATATAACAAATTAAACTATGTTTGTGACTTGTACAACGCCCCATGGATTTGAAAACAAAGTAAAAATGTCAATTGCCATGCAAATACACTGGCAAACTCAAATTAATTAACCCAAATTATTTTTAAATAGGCTATACCAAGTTCTTGTATTATCCCAACATGCATTGGCTACTCAATGCAAACCTTCTCGCCTTAAGAGGGTCTACTTTTAAATTGGATTTGTCTGATGTGGCAAATTGTATCTCCCAATGTTTCAATAGATGGTGATGAAAATCGTAGTGATGAACAATTACAATATTAAACATGTAATTGCATTATATATATTTTTTTCTTTTTCTATTCCAGAAAGTGAATAATGTATGTGCAAAAACTATATTTTTTCTCAAGGGAAAATTAATTTAAGTCTAAATTAAGATTTCCCATTTCAGAAAAAATAAAAGTTAGATAATTAAAAGATGAAAAATGTTAATGATTAATTTTATTTTCCCAGGAGTATTTGGGATGTTCAAACAGAAGTTCAATCTGCTGTACGTTTTCGAATATATTCCTTTATTTCACAATTAAAAAATAATAAAATTTGGAAAAATAAATAATATTAGGAATAGTTCATACTACATGCAGTTAGTCACCAACTGTATATTTACTTTTTACTATCCCTAGCAGCAGTGTTAAAAGCATTATAGGACCATTCAAAAGTCACTTTTCTGAATGTAGGGTTCTGAGTTGAATTGAATAACATCACGAAATAATGGTTTCAGTTCATCCAGTCTTGTCTTTCAACACCCATCAATGACGCCCTAGTTCCTTGATTATGCACCCAGCAGTAAGTGAACATTTTACTGGTAAGGCTTTTGTGGACATTCCTGTTATTTATCTGTTAATCCAGGATTTGTATACATACACAGAAGCTAAATTGCCCATCCGCAACTAATTTATAGGTAAATATTATGCTAGAAACAATAGCGAACTCTATTCAACACAGTTCCAATATTTGCACTTAAAATAATGTACATATAGTTCAATATTAGGCTAATAACAGGCGAAAAACATAGGAGTACATGCTATTTACATCTTTACGTGGGCATAATATACATATGAAATATGCATAAATTTTACATTCCAATTTACAAGTTTTATCATGGCCTATTTACATCATATTTTTTTATTCAATCGCAAAATTAATCAGCTTTGCTTAATTTCTACCCTAAATAAATTGAATAAAAAATATTCATGTAGACCTACATTATACACAGTATACACGTACATGTGAAACTCACACTTCACCGACACATTTCCTCAAGTTGAACAACTAAAATATATTGCACACCCTAATTGTATGATATAGAACATGTGATTTATGTAGCAAACGAAACGAGTGACAACGTGGAACATGATTAAATAAATTTTAATAAATAATTCCATTGATATACCGTGTAGTGGATTCAAGTGTCAATTAGTTTCTCTTTCGTGAATTTTGTGACATGTCACATTTGAGAATACTTTGGTTAACTCAGCACTTCAAAGCACCAGCAGGCTTTCGTGCACTGTCATGTCAAAACAATTTTCCTCTACTTTTTGACCTTTCTTCTAATTCGTATGACCGACAACGTTTGTGACCAACATTGTCTACATGGCTCATCATGTACTAGAAAAATTCAAGTGATGTCTTCTAAAACAGTGATTCGGACTTTTTGTAAATAAGTGTTTAAAATAGCTAACAAACACAAAACGAGTCATCAATTATCGCCACAGTATTGGCCTCAAGACCAGCCTGGGATAATAAAGTTATTACATGCTTAATGAAACATTAGAAAAAACATTACCTAAAGAATCCACCCCAATTTAGCCAAACAAAATTTGACCGGTATCACATACACAGTAGTTTACGTTATGAAAAGCATTCAAATTGTTCGTTGACAAAAAAACATTAAATTTGTATATCGAATGAATTATCCGTTATGCGACATAGTATTTCGAAATCTAAAACACGTACATGTACCGGTATATTACTTGACCGTATATTTTCTGTAAAAATTTGAATCCGATAATTACCAAATCAGACTAAGGTAAAATGAACTTGGAAAACTTTAGTTTACCAGGGTTCCTCCAGAGATAACATTTTCAACATATGACTTTTCCCCGACTTTTCCAGGTTTTAAAACAGATTTCCCTGACCTCTTAAAATTCAGTAATTTAACATGTAAATTTAAAGTAATGTCATATTTAATTATTATTATGTACAATATAAATAGGAAATGGAACACAAAATTTCACAAGGAAACAGTAAATTTAGATTAGTTTTTTTTGTTTAACTTCAAACCTTGATTTTTGTGCTAACCAATAACTAGGTATGCAAAATCTGTTACGAATCTGTAATGAATGTCCATGACTTTGCAAAGTAATATAATTTTCCCTACTTTTCCATGTTTTCCAGACGGCCAGTCACCCTGGCCTATATTACAAAAAAAATGAAGGTATTTTGTTCAATTTCCTTATACATGTAACAATTTTTAAAAGTAGCAAATTCAGAATAATAATTCAACAGTTTCTTCATCAAAATATAGTTTTACTACGATATTCAACACATGACCACGGTTACTTCATAAGCAACGTCATTGTGATAACCCAATTGTGATAATAAATCCTCCAAGGAATGGATGCTAATTTGTTTTAAATATATTTTTGTTACGCCAAATTCGCCTGACGATCTTTTACAAGTCAAGTTTATTATTGTTATATATAGTAGATGAAAACGTATCAACGGGTTACGGTCATAAATCCATAAAAAAACCTTGTTTATATCTGTATTTTATTTCCATTGTATTCATATTGATTATTCAAAAAAAATGTCATGATTGCCCATATCTCAACTAAACATTCGGTCATAAAATACATGTAGTTTTCTTCGGCATTCATACTGAATAAGTACATGTACCATAAAAACATGCGTGAAAAGTGCGAAGATAATTTGCTTTTTTGGTTCATCTTTGCTTTCCATTGGACTTCACAAAGTTATTTTATAAAGTTAAAAAGTTGTCAGAATCCTATTGGTAAATTGCATAATACGCATGTTCCCGTTTCGAAAATCACGATTTTTTTCCTAACTTGGAGCAAAATAGAAAAATTGAAGATATAATAAGAGGCCGTTCACCTTACATCTCCTCAAAGGGTTTATACTCGAAGGAAGAAGGCATCGGGAAAATGAACTTTATAAAATAAAACGAAATTAATAGTCTGGACAATTTATTCTTTCACTGACTGACAACGATGGCAATTTTTTGTCAAAACTACATAATGAAAAGTTTACAGGAAAAAGTTGACGGAAGCTACAGCAATTTGATCAAGATTTTGAATGTCAAGGAGGTCAACCAAGATGGTTGCTACTTTCCAACAAACGTCAGTATACCAAACACGTAAGTTCAACATCTTATATAAACATTATAAAATGAAACGCAAAACGTATTACGTACCAGCGATATCGCTATGATAAATGAAAGCTATATAACAAGAACAAGGAGCTGCAATGTGTATAAAATCTATCTGAATTGAACGTTGAAGCGAAAAAGCACCTGCTTTGAGGAAACATTTAAAGCAATTGCTCAGGCATATGCATATAGGAACCAATTTAGGAGAAATGCAAGAAGAATTGATATTTTAGAGATACGAAAAAAATGAGCAAAATGATGTACAAAGATTGTTTGGTTATCATCCGGAAGGACTGAAACAATATTATTTGTTTAATTCAGTTTGTTTTTCTCCAATAGTAAAAACTGTTCAAACAAAAGATTGTTTAATTGACTTCAGATGCAATACTCGTATGTTAATGATATATTACGAGAAAATGTTAAATTAGTCAGACATGTATACCACGGCAATTAAATACAAACCTTGTGTTTGTTGTGACCACTTTTTATGGATAATTTGGCGTTCCATATATTGAGGTTCGTATAGTATTTAGATAATATATTTATCACTAAATCAAGATTATTGTTGAATGTGTAGGGGTGAATGACGTTAGCTTTTGGCACATCAACGGTTGTTTTCTTCCGGTATAAATTTTCATACATTAAGGATATAAAAATGAAACCATGTAACCTATGTATTGAAAACGTCTTTTTTGAGGATAAATCACGAAAAATGTATATAAAAAATAAACTGGATAACCATGATTCCCTGCTTGTGTCTTGATTCACTATATTTGTGTCATCATAGAAAATTCACATGTTCTGGCGAATTCAGCTCGAAAATCACCTTCAATTGGTCAACATCGGTTGGATGCAGCGTTTTACCGGCTTTATTTTGTGACGGCATTGACATTCTATTTACTACAAGTTCTGCGCATTTTTTGGGAAAATTATCAAGAGCATCATAGCATCTGATTATGCCACTGGATATGAGAAAAATAGAAATAAACTGAACTTTTGTTGGTGATGGTGAGGTCATTTAATATATGTTATTTGTACATTAAATTTTTGATAATATGTAATATATGAATAAAGAAAGAAATGTGTATAGTCGACTTAAACTACATGTATATTATAAAGTGCCACCCTCTTTGCAAAAATAAATTTATGAAAAGACCTGCTATTTATAAGAGTGTTCCACCAGAGATGACATTTTCAACTTCACTGGCTTTTCCAGGTTTAAAATCAAATTTTCCTGACTACTGTGGAAATCTAAAATGCAAAAATATAACATTCCAATGTACAGTAAGGAATGCTACATTTACTGAATATAATTTAAAACAGGAGATAGCACACATTTTCACCAGGAAACAGCAAATTAAGATTAGTTTTCTTAATTTCACTGAAGGAATTTTGTCATCACTTAAAACTTTTTTGTGCCAGCCAATAACCAGCTATGCAAAATTTGTTGTTAATTTATTGAACTTCCCGGCGTTTTTAAAAGTAAACCCAATTTTCCCCGACTTTTCCAGGTTTTCCAGGCCACTGGTATCATGTGACCAAATCGCCAAACAATGTTAAGGCAATTCCGAACAAAGTACGAGCTACACACAATCTTGGGGAATTTTCTACAGTGTGAACATCTCTTGAAGTTCTGTCCAAAATTTGGAAGTTGTAACTTTGCAGTTTCTTAAAAAAATAACCATTTGCCCTAGACATCTTATTGTGTATTTATTGTCTAGCAGTGGAGGAGAGGGTAACATATGGGATAAAGGAAAAATAAAATGATAATGATTTTCCCTTGAAGCAGGGGCGTTATTGCCGCATTCTTACGACGTTCACGATGAACACCACATCCAGAATTCGTAACGACCAATGACCTTTGCCACGGTTATTAATTCGGGTTATACAGTGTAACAGACATTTAAAATATGTACATGTATACGGTCAAACGTTACCTCAATTTTTGTTTAAGAAAAAGAAAAAATTCCACACGAAAATTACGGTGTTGGCGTAGTTGGAGGAATACCTTAGGGTTGATAGCCTTTCACTTGATTCAGTATAATTTTAACCTGCTGCCCGCTAAGTCGGATGAGGAAAATTAAACGAATTTCTGTTGCGGAACTTATGATCCCAGATGCACCCACACATTATGGCTGCTTAAAAAATATGAAAGCATTCAAAATATTATGAAAGCATTCATATATGTTAATGTAACTAATACGACAAACTGGATTTTAATATATACAGAGTTATGCTGCAGCTGTTTCTTTACATAAATGACCTTACATGTGTGGTACCTTTACGGACACGAAAAGACCCAGTGACGTCACATAAATAAATTCATCAACAATAGTTATGCCGCCTTCAACTTTCCTAAATTCGTGCCACTAAATCTGCCTGTAAACTGTATTAGAAATTAGAAGCATGTTTCTAACTGCATGCAAACTACAGCGAATATTAGCAACATGTTTCTAAAACGACTCTGGGCAACATTTCCTAATTCACATATTAACACCGTATGAAAAATGTGGCAACAACATGCTATCCCCATTTCTTAGAAATGCCAATAAACGTGTTAAATAAATTGCACGTTTACAACATTTGCATTACTAATAGACGGGTAAATGTTTTCAATAAAAACAATTTGCACGAATGTTTTCATGACACGGAGGTAGCATTGTCAGTGATCAGTTCCTCAAAATGTATAAAATAACGTTGACACATTTAAGAAAATGCGTTGTTTTTCTAACGTAAAATTTTCCTTTAGTATGTACAAAACATTAATAAATTCTGCAATAATTTGAATAGGTCTTACCATGATTGCATGTCAAAGCAAAAAATATATTAGCTGTTTCAGACTTTCAAAAAAAATTGTATTGGTGTTAAAATCAAAACTTTGAAGTGTTAACATTGCATGCGTAGGGTTTTAGATTACCTTAACCTTCTTCGTGTAAATAGTTTCCAAACAAACATGCTTTAAGGAAAAATCTAAACCTTATAAGCTTTAGGATTTAGGAATAAAAATATTTGAACACTGAACTTTCCACATCAGTAATCAGCATTATTGTGAAAAAGTAGGTAGCATATGGTTTTGAGATTAAATTTCCATACTCACTATATCGGAACAAGCGGAACTCGCTTGATGTCGTTAAAAGCGCTGAAGCTTTTAATATTTAATAAACCTACTTTATGGTGTGGCCCAGAATTATATTAACCGGTTTTATGTTTCAATGACCAGAAAAACGCACGGGAATTTCGTTTATGTTGCGATCCATAATATGAAGCGCCATACTAGACAGTTAAATTGAAAGAGATTTCAGTGGCCAAACATAAATAATATTGTATGCCTTCATTTCAGCCTAAATTAGTTTATCTATACTGGTGGCGCCATCCAGCGTTATCAATATAAGCTTAAACACAGCATTCCCAAGAAATAAGATTCAGTGTTGCGAGCTTGCAGCGCTATCTGACACCATTTCTAGGCATTGGATGCCATTGGTGCCTACTGTAATCATAATTTGTAAGAACAAATGAACAAGTACATGTAAGCTATACAAGTAACTACAGATTTACTCATAAGATAAAAATAACCTTTCTAAATATTATTCAACTACTGTATATACATTGTAGACCTTTCTTCTTTATTTATTTAAAAACCAAACATCTCATATCGATCTCAATTTTCCATTTAGTAGTATTTTCCAAAACATGTAACCTACGTGAAAATGAAAAAATTGATAACTTCTAAACATTGGAGAAGGTCATTTAACGTTTGGTCTCACAGGGTGGCAAACAAATTCCAAGTTTTGAAATTTAGGACTTTTTTGGGGAAAAAATAAGGACTGTTTTTGGACTTATTCAAACACTAACATTTTTATAATGCAGTATTTCAATCTCTATTCATCTTTACGTTTCAATACAAAATTAAAAGCACCTGTACCAATGAAAATTTTCCAAACGTGCTGATATTTTTGAAATAAAAATGAGAAAACATCTAAAATTCAATTTTAAAGAATGCTCCATATACAGTAAGTTTCTGTGACTAGAAGGCTTTTTCATTGCTTTGCAATATTTTTTGTAAGAAAATTCGACATATATGTTTTAAAAAATCGCAGATCCCCCCTATTCAACATAGGAATTCATGATCCATCACACAACAAAAATGCTTGTAAGCTGACATAAGGACTTTCATTGTAAGTTTCTTCTTACCGTAATGAAACTACAAGAAAGACAAATTTAACTACTGACAACCGGAAACTATAGTCGAACGGTACTCGAGTCCACAAAAAATATCCATTATCAGTAAGTATTTGTACTGGGTCAGGGTAATCCAACAAGTTGCAAATCGAAGGAGTGGACCGTTTGGCAAAAATCTGTAAGTCAATCTTGACCTTGCGGTTCCTGCCAAGGTTGTACATAAAACTACGACAAAAAACGTACATTGGGGAATGACCTTAAGATACGGTCCCAACATCAAGAACATATAATGCAGTTTCGTTCAATGCAATGCAAATCAAGTTTATTATCTTTCACAGTCAGATGTTGTCCTATTAATTTTGGAATTCTGAGAGGCAATAATTAAGGTTTATTATGGAGGCTTGCCAGTAACGACAAACAACACGGGTGACAATTAAGTGTACAAGGTGTTCAAAATGGCTTCATGTAATTTCAGCTGAACAGTGTTTCGTAAAGATTTAATGAACATTTTATTAGAGGGAATACATTTGCTCCCTTATGTGGAATTACAGTATATAAAGCAGATTAAGCAATTTTATTTCTCAGAGAACAAGCAGGGCCATCTAACGTGTACCTCATTATAACAGAAAACCAAGCTATACGAGATCAAAACTTTGGCCATTTAACCATTACCCCATTCACTCCATCCCAACTTACAATTTTTTCACATTAACAAACATACAGTATGATAAGAAAGTATAAGACCACTATGGTTTTCCCCAATTTTGAAAACGCAGGTTTTATTCAACTCAACATCATATTTAAAACAAAGACCAGTTTTAATCTACATGTAGCAAGTTATCAAGTATTAAAAGTATTAAACGTTATAATCACTCGTTTTTGTGACACAGTTTGGCTTAAAATATAATATTTTAGATGAAATGGGTAAAATCGATTTTTTCGGGTTTTGGGTAATGAAGAAAAGTTTGGGAAGCTGGGCCCTGAAATGTAATGTGCATGGATTTCCCACTTACGAATCTGACCATGTGTAAGTGTGTTATATGGCAGTAGTCTGGTAATCTGCACTTGCACATACAGGTTTCTGCATTTCAGGGTCAAGTTTTAAAAAAATTATCTGCATCTTCTTTGATTGTTTCCGGTTATTTTTCATAACTTCAATTATAATTATTCTGGATGTGATCTGTGGTCCTTCAGCTTGAGAAACATGCAATCTGACTAATTGGGTTCTACAATATGATTATACCGATATAGTATGCTTTCAAAAGCACGTATAGAAACATTAACAAATAACCGGCTCCTCAAAACTAGATTAAAAATTATAGAACGAAATAAAACCATAGAATAATATTTTAGAAAAATCTAGAATTCTATAATATAAATTATATAATAATAGAAATTTCAAGCAAAGTTATTTAAATATTTAATTCTCCTCATGTATGAAACTAGCTAAATTTACTAAAACAGAAAACTTAATTGGAGTGGTGACTAAAGAGTGTTTCTTGTTTTTTATCGGGTAATATCGATAAAATAAGCCTCAAGTTTCGCTCAGCTAATCTTTATAATTACTTATTTCCAGGAAATAAATATAGCCAAGGCTAGCAGGAATCAATTATCCGGGAGCCACTTTGAATCATGCACGTATAAGATAATATTTGTATCCTTCAGTGTCCTTATAACATGGGCATAGCAATTTGAATTCGTTTTGTCACATTTGGCAACTAGATTACACATTTGAATTGAAATTACGTCACGTTGTTGTTGGTTGAGTTAAATCATCTGATAATGGGGTGATTTTCATGTGTTGTGGCCAATCAAGCGTATACACATGTGTACGATTCTCAACATCTTGCCCAACTTAAGAAGGGTAAAAGCTAATTTCGTTGCAACTTATTTTTAAAAGGAAAAGCAGGTATTTCCGTGCAGTGAATATTAATGAGTGTTTTCGCATGATCTCAATATAAAAAAATGCCAGCAGATCACATGATGCTAGTTACATGGGTAGCTAGAACTGCATCCTCAACGTTTGCACGAGGCAAACCACCCTAACACATCAAAAATATTACGACAAAAAATCAAGGTTGGTTTTGACGGACGTCATACTTTGTTGTCAGATCAAAATATTTCCTCTTAAAATCTCCCTATATTCCTATAAAACGTCACGTGGTACTCGACTGGACACCGATTTCTGCTTTCAAAATTAGTTTTCTAATAAACACAAGAAGTTGAAGGTGGGCTTGGCCAGAGGTGCAGACCAAAATTGAGGCCAGAACAATTGAAACCGTGCTTTGGGGGGACGAGACCTCGTTTGATTTCAACACTGTGTCAAAAAAAGAGAAAGTGAAGTTCAGTTGAAAGAAGGACAGCACTAAGGAAAGTTTAATGAAACCTTTATGAACAAAGGTAAGTGCCAAACAAACAATCTTGATAGGCTTAACCATCATGTTCATCACAAATGCTATGAAATCTACTTGTATACTGATCAACTATATTGTTGTGAAATATGCTATTAGACATGGCAACTTATCAGTAAGATGTTCTATTACGACTTTGTACTTGCATTAGAACGACCTAGGAGATGCATGCAATAGGAAATTTACGATAAACTAGGTAGGACATATTTTAACAATTTCGTGTACTCTTGCAACTAGTAAAACACTGGAAAATTAGAAGTACGAATTTTGAAAGTGTGTTGCCGAGTCGCAGAAATTCAAAAACATGTATGAATTTAGACTCGTTGGGCAACAATTGTAATTTAAATAAATTTTAATGAATAAGCATGATAAATTTTGAATTTGACATTTCGTCTTTTGTCTAAAATTCGCGGACAATTTCGAAACATTCTCTAATTTAGACAGTTTGTAACATTTTTTAAATAAACTATAATTAATTAGATTCGATGTTTAAAGTTTAACGTCCTCGATGTCGTTGTTGATAACTAAAAAGAAACTTAAAAATAACCTCCTTGGAAACAAATAGAACATGGCTGTTGCTATCCTATACCTATGTCAATTTGTTGACACTTAAGATATTAGATACAATTGGTTTGAGTTTAGTATTACTTTTGTTATATTTGTTACTTGTATGATTAGGGATAATTGTAAATTTCTCCTACTTTTATCTTCATTTATATTGCATAACTATAGTGAAATCGGCACATACTGTAAGTGCACAAGTTCCTCGAAAATTTCTGGATGTTACTTTTACTAAAAACATTATTAATAATTTGCAAATTTGAGAATTTGATCAACTACGTATGTATTGCCTAGGTTTAATACATCGATGCAGAAATAAATATGGAAAGCAATGCAAAGTATTACGAATTAAGAGAATAAATGCAATGTAACCAAAATATCAATAAATCATAGCCTTAAGAATGAGATAAATCATATCTCTAAAAATAACGGAAAGCAGACCGGATTGTGGATTATTTTGCATATTTGTCATATGTCAAAATACAATATGATTACGATTTGTTTCGACTGAGATTAGATGAATCCAAATCACTGCGTATCATTTTAGCTTTTCCTTAACCTATTAACAAGTCAATAGGAAACATTTTCATTACTAGAAACCTGATTGAATGGTTAATAGACATGAAGGTTTATAGCATCGTACCGGGAAAAGTAAATTAAAAATAAATTGTCAAATGTTTCACCTTTTTCGACCTTCTGGCGGGTTTTTTGGGAATGACTGTTGGTGACGTAAAATCCAGTAAGTTAAATTTGATGTCTTCAAGACGTGACATACATGTATGCTTTGTAAGAAATCAAAGCATTTGCGTGCTACTAATCTACTTTGTTTCTTAATTTCAGCTTATATCATTTAATTGCACAGCACACGAAGATGGGACTTTACACAAAGGCGAGTAATGAAGTAGTTTTTGTAAATTGTGCATTAATTGCGTCTTGCCAAAAATTAAATGAATGTAGGATATCCCCCAAGTCCAACCCCAGATATTTTATCATGAAATATTTTATTTTAACAAAATTCGGTTTATACATTGTAAGATGCTATAAAAACAGGCGAGGTACATGTACGAAGCTGTTAAATTCAGAAATTGTGTCACAAAGCCTGTCTGTCTCAGAGCAAAAAAAATCATTACTTTCGTTGAAAAACAGTATTGGGGATATGTTCTTGATTCTTATTAAGGTTATTTCCTTGTACCTCAAGTATTATCCCTGCAGACTTGTCGTAGTCAATTTGGATGTTCCAATTTCACACTGAGCTACATTATTATTGTTGCAATTATGAAACAGCAAATGTGTTCAATGGCAACAAAGCATACTCACTTGAGGTGCTATTTTTATTGTTTTCATTAATTATTTGTCATTACTTTGAGTGTTCTAAATATACAGCTCCTAAATGACTGCAAGGCTCCCAGAGGGTTAGTAACAAAATCACCTGATTTTCCCAGGTTTTCCACATTAAAAATTTTATTTTTCCTTGACCTTTAGAGTTTTCTCATCAACCAATATAAAGTGAAAGTAACTGCCCTAGAATATAATTAATGTGTTTAATCAATACGGTTATTGACATCAAAATATTAATGCATTTCCTAATTTGGATTTTTCATGTCATAATCGATATACGAAATACCTTCTGACTTGGAGTTGTAATTAAAATCTAGGAAATCCCCTGACGTTTTGAAATTTTTTCCAAAATTCCCCTGACTTTCCCTAGTTCCCCATTCAGTTACAAAACTCCTAACTTTCCCAGGTTTCAAAGGATTCCCCGGTTTTGTGGGAACCCTGCGATTGGCATATAAGGACTAAATTACGATGATTTCTATTTAAATTCCATTGTGTTTTAAATTTCAAGCTTTACTTTCAAGTTTAGATATGAGCAAAATCATGACAGTATTAGAGAAGATCATTCGTTAGTACCTTATCTGTCTCCAACAACGTGAAATTGCACTTAAAAGATAGTACATTTGTTATACAGGGTAGGTCAAAATTTATATCCCTCAACCTGCACATGACCGCTTTAGTTTTTGATCCAAGTAGCCTACGTCACATCGGTAGAGAAAGTAATTTTAAAATAAGATAGTTTAGATGATAAGTGAAATGCAAAAGGTGTTTTACAAGGGTATCCTTACACGCACGATTTCTTGCGCGGTCATTGTTACTATCCGCCAGCCAAGACGCAATTTCTATTGTCTATGTGGGCCATTGACTTGCAGCTTGACTTTCACCAAGAAAACCCTTTCTATTCTTTTTTTTCCATGCCCCTGGCTATTTAAATTTATGTTTAATATTTTTAAGCTCAAGTGCACAGCAGTCACTTGCACTGAGGAAAATAAACCTGTTTAGGACCAAGCACATCCAGTTCAAAAGCGCCATTTTGGTGCCTCCAGCTTTCTGCACCAATGGAGATAACTTCTTTGAAACAGGCCATGTAAAGTTAAAATCATTAGCAAAAGCAAGACATACAATAAGCACTAATTACGGTATTGTTAGCATTTTTAGAGATTTTGCAAAAAACAAAATTCCATAAATACTCGAACATTAACCTGATTTTTGTGACTTAGTGTTTAATAATCATGGCACATTGAAGTCAGTAATGCAGTAAGTAGCAAGTGAATGTAACCAAACATTCTATTATGTACTGATAGATTATCTCAAGGAAATATGAAGGGAATTTCTACCATTGTTGAAATACTGACAAAACAGTGCGGATGAATTTACACTGCATGTATACTAAACAGTTATTGTGGATATGAGTTGACTCAAATTATGTGCTGGGAAAAAGTTTCACTATTCTTCGTTTTAATTAGGTAGTTGAAGTTCTTAAGTTCTGGGTATAAAACAAAATAGAAAACTGACACCCTGTTATTTGTAGTCACATGTTAAAAGTAACCGGGTTTCAAGTTATCAATGAAAACGCTGATAATACAACAAAATAATTCATGTAAATGTTTATTCCAAGGATGTGGAAAGGGGAGATAAGGGTTGCATTAGGCAACACTGATACAATTTGTGTGTTAATAAAATAAGGAAATTAAAATGCACATGCGTCAAACTGTGAAACGTCTGTGTAAACAACTTCAAGTTATCCAAGCTACATAGAGAGGTTTCACAGTACATCTCGTTTTGGGAGATTTTCCATCTTCTGTGGCCATGTAGCATGGGGTCAATCCTCAACTAACTTCACCAAACTTCAATTTTCCAGGTCTTCAGCCTGTCACTGATGGGACTTCTGATTGTCCAATGCTCAGCTAGACCATTTCCACACAAGCACAAATATGGTGAAGGTGGTGGAGGCGGTGGCGTTGACATAAATCTTGGAGGACTACTGGACATTAAGGCCGGAGGTGGTGGTGCAGGAGGAGGCAGCAAAATATTCAGCTTCCCAAGCGGAAGTGGCTACGGAACCGGATATGGCGGCGGGGGCGGCGGCGGCGGCGGAGGCGGTGGATATGGCGGTGGCTATGGCGGCGGAAGTGGCGGGGGATTCGGCGGCATTTCCATAGGCGACTTCTTGCACATCGGTGGCTTCGGAGGAGGCGGAGGCAAGA
The DNA here is from genome assembly GCA_034687865.1 of Kryphioiulus occultus. Classification (NCBI taxonomy): domain Eukaryota; kingdom Metazoa; phylum Arthropoda; class Diplopoda; order Julida; family Julidae; genus Kryphioiulus; species Kryphioiulus occultus. The sequence continues at coordinate 55,182 of JAQGAF010000200.1, forward strand.
AAGACTCAGGACATGTGGTGGAGGAGCGATACGGCACCAAATATGGCGACGGCGGTGGGTTTGGTGGCTTTTCGTTGTCTTTTGGCGGTGCAGGATTTGGCAGCGGTGGCGGCTATGGGCATGGTGAAAAACATGGTGGCGGCGGCGGATTCATCGGTGGTGGTGGCGGTGGCCATGCCGAAAAATTTGGGGAAGGTAAGATAAGTGGTGGTGGTGAAGGATCCATCAGTGGCGGTGGACATGGCGAAAAATCTGGGGAAGGTAAGATAAGCGGTGGTGGTGGAGGCTTCATCAGTGGTGGTGGTGGAGGATTCATCGGTGGCGGTGGCAGCGGCCATGGTGAAAAATTTGGAGAAGGCAAGATTAGTGGCGGTGGTGGAGGATCCATCGGTGGTGGTGGCAGTGGCCATGGTGAAAAATTTGGAGGAGGTAAGATAGGCGGAGGTGGTGGCGGTGGCGGTGGAGGAGTGTTCATTGGCGGTGGTGGCGGTGGCGGCGGTGGTTTTTTCAAAAGACAGGTCAGTGGAGCGCCACCAGCCGCCGGTGGTGGAGGTTTTGGCAGTTTTAATATTGGAGGACTGGGTGGTGGCGGCGGGGGAGGTGGTGGGCTTTTAGGGGGTGACCTTAGCGCCGACGCCATTTTGGGACAATTTGGTATCGGTCCGGGACCCAAGAGGTTCAAGGACCCCAAGCCGCCCGCCACGGAATCATCCATCCTATACTATGACGAAAAGCAAGTTTACAGGAGTAACGGAGAAGTCCAAACCCCCATCTACAATCGGTTTAAAGTAGTGAAGGAAAAAATCAAGAGTGAAGAACCTGCAGAGTGAAGATTGAAGAACCATGAACTAGACGCGCGTTAAGTGAAAATAGCTTAAAATAACACGTCCATGAAATACAACGAACTGTTGCAATTATTTTACCAAATTCATAACCTTTCATAAGCACGGATGAACGAATTAAATGGTTGCGCAAGTTCGTTTTATTTCGATGACAGCATTTTATGATATTTTCATTTAGAATGCATGTTTATCAACAATTTCTCATCATTTTTTGACGTTCATGTCGGTTTTTGTTGTCAAGGAATCTCTTAATTTGTTTCATGTATTTTAATCCATAAGGCAGGCGATCCAACGCAAACTGACCCCATAAGCTTCAGCAGATCAAACAACAGCACATCAAGCTGTAATATGATGCAGTTTATCGATATTTCGTCATTAGGTTATAAGTGTATCCAATTTGAGGTAATGGACCAATTAGGAGATACTGAATGGTATTGATTTTCAAGTAAATATTACAAATTATGAGTAAACTAGTGAAAAATGGAAGATGAGATGAGAAACATTTCGACAATAATATAGAAAACGTTGAGGAATTCCAAAACACATGAAAATTTAATGATAATCTTCTGCAGAGCAATGCTGTTTGTTAAACAGAATATAAATGAATACATGTAACATATCGCACCACCATTTCAAAAGTGAGTACTCAAAATTGTCAATTTGAGGTTTTAAGTAGTATTACATCAAGCGTAATGATCTCTATATCTTCCAAAAAAAACATCATGGAATCCCATAGTTTCCGCAGGATTGACGGGTTTGTCCGTTTTCACCTCTGAAATAGTGGTGATCCAAGGCACAAAACCATTTACAAGTTTTCTTCTTCAGAAAATTGCATTTTTAGAGTTATGTTACTTCTGAAGCGGCTTCAAGCGAATTAAGTGCAATATGAGTAGGCTACTGAAATGAATGTATATCAGTAGTACCATTTCTATGAAGTTCCGGTGTGCACTTTGAATGAAAAATGGGCATTGTGTGTATTATTTATTTAGCACAGCATGGGGCAGTTATTAAAGAAAAGTTATAGCTTGTCTTGATTCAATTACATGGTTATACTGTATTTCTCTTAAGTATTTCGTTTATTCATATGGGAGATGATGGCATGTGGAATTTTACATGCCAACTTGTAATGTTGCATTGTCTATAATATGATTTGTGTTGATGACGGAAAATGTGCAATAAATGAAAAACTAAATCCCTTGCGTTGTAACATTAAGTTATTATCGAATATAATGTAAAGTAAAGAACCATTTTCAATCTAGAAATTACACGTAAAACAAACGATCAAGTACACATACTTTAATTAATTTGAATTAATGTAACTTTACATGCATGCATTTACGTGTAATTAGAAATTGAATCATACAACGGTATAGTCGGCATTAATTACAATGCATCGTAGTCAAAAGCATGATCACGTACACAAAACTGAGCTCTTGGTCAAAAGCCAAATTGTGTGAATTTGCCTATACATGTATATGTAACAAGTGCGACAAACATAAGTAAATCCAGCCAAGCAATGATCTTGAAGATGTCATCATCTTGAGAAAGGCTGATGACCTGTTGTGGTATTTGGTTGGTGGCTGGAAATGCTTTTGCTTCTCCAAAGCAACACCTGCAAGTGTTGGTCAACTTTTCACATTTTCATATCACAGAAGAGTCAAATTGAAGATGATTAGCTTTGTATAGCTCGGCATCGAGCACTTTGGTACCTTAGTGAGCTAAAGTACATGTATAACACAAAATTGACTATGCATGTTCTGTTCAGAAGGCAACATGAAAAGTTGATCAACGCTTGCAAGAGTTGCTTTGGAGAAACAAAAGCATTTCCAGCAACCAACCAAATTCGAGAACAGGTCATCAGCGTTTTTGCTAGTCGGTGGGCACGTTATCAACAAATATTACCAAATAAATTCAACAAGAACATGGCGCCATCTTGGCAATGTTGGCATTACAACTGCCACTCAGCATACAGTATAAGTGGTTATTTCTGCTTCAAGCTACACGGAGAAGTTCAATTTGCAGTAAATGGAAAAGTGAGGTAGCTGACAATGTGGTAGCTCAGCTAGCTCTCCCCATATCAACTTTTAAACCCTAATTGTTAGCTGTGTAGTCATGAAATCCATTTCCAGAATTTCAAACTGACCACGTGTTCTATTGTGTGGCATTGATTCGACTACAAAAGCTTCATCAGAAACTAAATTTTGCTGATAAATTCTGGATAATTTGTAGCGCAAAAGAACACAAAACAGAGACCTTCAATTTGCAATAAATTGCAGCAACAACGAAAAAGAAAATAGCTCAGCTTGCTCTCCCCATCAACCTTTAAACTTACTTTGTTTGCTGTGTAAACAGGCCCTAAAATTAAATGTGAAAACATTTTTACATTGCGATAGCCTACCAAATACGCATTGTGATTAGGTTAGGTTAGGTTAGGTTAGGCTAGTCCATCATGAGATGCATGGTAGCTACATGTTTCTATGGTTTTAAAAAGTACCGGCTTACTTTGACGGGTTTTCCCCAGCAAATATTTTTTAAACACTCGGAGAAATCGTTGATGACGTAACAAATGGTAAACAACAAATTCGTCGTTGTCATTAACAAATAACGTTTTCGTTTTTGCACTGCTGTACGGTGTACCGGATTTATAATTGATTCTGAGTGGTTGCCGCTTTCAACAGAAGTTTTCCTGCGCTTTCCTGCGTAAACTTCGCCGGAATTATAGCATTTTAGTTAAATGTCCCGGAGAAACTATATTGCTTTAACGTGTCCTTAGGGCTCATAATGCCGAAGGTCACGTATTAAATACTTGAAACCATATTTCATATGCAATATGTTAATCGAATGACTGTTTTTACTATTATGCTGATCGATTGAATTTTGATGAAAAAAAAGCAGACATCCTTGTATCAATTTGACGAAAATTGCCGATGATTGTTTTGTATTAATATAAAATTTTCTCGGCAAATTTCATTTGTATTTATACTACGATTTTATTGAAATAAGTATATGCTTTCAGTCGAGAACAAAATTAAATGCAGCTATTAGATCATTATTTGTACTTAAAATAAGCATGCATTCATTTTCATTCAAAACAAAGCCACGCTGTTTGAATATCCGAGGATATGTATACATTTTAAGTCCCATTTATGTTATAAAATCTTTCAAGAGTACAAGACCAGCAGCACTTTTGTAAGCACTTTTATTTTATTCCTCTGCATAAAATGTATCCTTTTATGAGAGGGTGCCCATCAAATTCTGATTGACCAGAATGTTAAAACTATCTATAGATAAAACTATAGTAGACGCCCATGTGCAAGCCTGTTTTAATCACACATTAAATTAAGTGAAGCAATATGTAGCTGGTTTTGAGAGGGTAAAACTAGTTCTTTACAATTTTTCCTTGCAATTTACAAGAAAAGGAACAAAAGAGACTAGGTGTTCAAGCATATTGCAATTTCACTATTATTCAGTTGAGCTAACAATGTCTAGAGGTAAATTGTCGAAAAAACTAAAATCATTTCATAAATTGCTTAACAATAAACAGTGACAACAACAAATAACAATTTCCTGTGCATTTATCCATCTTGTACAGCCTTGCTTGCACATGCATTGAATTCTATTTATTATGATTTATATTACTAAACAAGACGTGAAACGTAACCTCACACCACAGTTTGATTATTCAATTCAATTCATCGTGGAAGTTTCCAGGCAAGTTACCGGACATAACAGCCAGAGTGGACAAACTAAAAGTGAATCACAACAAATATGGCTACCGTTTTCCTGATCAAGAAAAACCTGATCGAAGTTTACCCACAGAAAAACTAAATAAAAACAGCGCGATAGTTCATCCACCTTGAAATTATTTCCAGGGGTAAAGAATCCCTTTGCCTTACCCCCAAGTTATTATTTAATTTTTCACTGAACGAAATAAACCCTTAAATTTTAAGTCTGCCTAATGTTGCTGAAATTTTGTTGTTTTACACTATAGATATTTCCACGCATTTTAATACATATAATAAGAGAATCGTCTGGAGTATTGATATAAAGTCAATATCCATGTATTTTTAAGTTCGTATAATTTTAATTTAGATAATGATGAAAACCAAAAAGTCAATGGTGACAAGAGCAAACTAATTCCTCTGAGTAGTCTGCGTTAACATTTTTTTAATCCGAGATTAAACATTGTCTTAAAAGTCATGGACATCGTGTTGAAACAACATGATCGAGTGTCAGTCTTGAAAAAAAAACGACTAATACAGAGATCTAGGATGCTTTCACTTAAGTTAGCTGACCAAACATCTCAAGTTCTTTCTGCAAATACTTCCTGCAGATACTGGTTTCAACTCTCAAACATTTAAGATACCTACGTCAAAAAAGGGGTTTTCCAGGCGCTTTTTTTCGTAAACCGAAATGCTTGGTGGGTTGAGAACGTACATGTATAAAAAGACAAGACCACTGCCACCAGAAGTCATCAGAAGTCATCAGAAGAGCATCAGGAAACAAAGGCATAGAGCCACAGCAAAACTCTCCAAGTCAAACTCGAAACATCGTTTGCAATGAGGAGTTTGTCACTTTCTCTGTTTGTGGTGAGTAACCAGAAGTTTGCTTTACCCATTTGAAATCTGGGATTAATTCCTTTATAGTCAAGGAATGACAATTGTAAAAGCAATTTCATTACTCATTTACTTAAAACTTTATTCAGAGACATGGGAAATGGACGCCTAAACGTTTTTAAGCACAGTTTGGTGCAATCCTTAAATAATCGTTAACCATTATGTTGCAGGCTTACCGTACTTGATGATGTTTAATGTTACGTTGCTCCATGAGCTTTTAGAGCTTGTTTAGGTACATTCAATATATGGAATACAAGAAATTAAAATCCTGTTTCAGTACAAGCCTCGTTTCATATGTTGACTACATCCTTACGTTGACCAGCTTGATACAGTACCTTGGGTGGTCACCTTACAGAGGTTCTACTGAATTTCCTACGCAATTATTCAAATTGAAAAGTTCATGCACTTCACAGCTTCGTGAGATTTAACAGGGCAGTAAATAGTTTTCTTCAAATAAAGTATTTAATGAATCCAGATAAGTTATTTGCCAAATTCAAATCAGTTGGCACAGACTGGACACCGCTGATGCCTGACCAACAACGCAGTGCAACCTGGGAATTCAATTCCTTTAGAATCAAAAAACATTAATTCGAACGTCATTCCTTAGTAATTTTAAGTAGAAAATTAAGGAAAACCATTTTTTCTGTTCGTTTTTAGATAGTAGTATCGTTGGCTCTACTCCACGTCAACGGCGCTCCTGCTCCAGCACGTAAAAGAGTTGGCCATCGAGGAGGTAACCGTGGAGGTGGATTCGGAAGTGGACATGGTGGAGTGGCCGGTGCAGGGGGTGGAGGAGGAGGAGGAGGCGGCGGTGGAACCGGAGGTGGATCTGGATTCGGATTCGGTTACGGTCATGGTCATAACGGTGGGGGTGGCGGTGGTGGCGGAGGAGGAGGCGGTGGAATATTCCCTGGATTTGCTGGAGGAGCTGGAGGTGGATTTGGAGGAGGAGGAGGATTTGGCCATGGACGGTAAAACCGTGGACTCCACATTAGTTTCGACATCCCCATGTGACCAACCTGATGTGTGTCCAAAAGTGAAGAAGGATTTCGAAAAAAAAACAGTTTTCTTATTTTATATAAGGTCAGGCACATATCGGGGCGCTAGGAAAGAGAGCAAGCAGTTCGTTACTTCATAAAGGTGCTGATGGTCATTTGTAATTTGACATGCAAATTTTATTTGAATTGATCTGAAAGTCGTGCAATGTAAGGTTGTAATGTAAGGTTCATTAATGCCTGCCAAGAGTTGTGCTGTCGAAGGATGCACAATAAACGTTTAACTAAACTCGGTGTGTTGTAGCTTATCTTTAAGTTAATCTGAATAAACGTATATTTAAAGAAATTGTAAACGTATTTGATTATAGTACTTCTAATGCTACTGATGTCTGCATGGTGACTAATTTCTGAATACGAAATTCCCTGAGTTTTCCAGGTTTTCCAGTGTTATATTCTAATTTATCCAGGTTTAACCATAAACCACAGACGAAAATTGAATAAAAAAATCACCAGAAATAACGGATTTTAGATGTAATCTCTGGGTAACGTTTTTCAGAAATATTAATAACAAAGACAACACGGATGATAATTAAGTTTTTTTTAACTAAATATCCAATAATGGATAATTAAGCTTAATCTAGGAGCGCCTCAGGAAATTCATGCTGAATTTCAGAAAAATGGTAGAACTGGTTATCAGACCAATGATATTTATGCTGACTTCTCAGAATTATAAGGAATAAACCCAAAATACAATTTTCATACTGAAAAACGCCAGGTTTAAATTAAAAATTCCCTGAGTTTTCCGGGTTTTCCAGGTTGGTAATCACCATGTCCTGCATTTTAGTAGGACTGATTTTGCAAACGTAATGATCAGTATTGCAACTGAATTCAATTGGAATTCACTAATGAAATTTTCATTTGCAAAATACATTACTGTACATGGGAAGACCTTTTTTTTAATCGCGCGCCGATTAAATTTAACGAAGAAAGATGGAACCGGTTTTCAGATGGTAAAATAGTCTTTCCTTGGGCTTTTCTGCAAAGCTAGCTTGTGGTTGGCCACCATTCCAGGGATGCCCTTGACACAAGAAATAAGGTGCAGACAAGATTTTGAAAACCGCAATCAAAGTTATACAACCTCTTACTTGAAGCTTCTTGGAAACATTGCACATTTTTCATTATGTACGTGCAGTTGAGTTGATAATTGGTCAGACTAACACAATCATGCACTGACTTTTCCTGTTCAATTGCCCATATTGCACAGCCTTGGGCTCGCAATGACTTAAAGTAAGACAGTGTAACCATAAGGCGTAGAAGTGAAACCTCTCAAAGAAATCAAGTAGACAGCAGAGAGGGGCTATGATAGCTAGAATGGACAAACTACACGTGAATCATAAAGGGAAAAATATGACAACATAGGCCTATTACCTGATGAAGAAAAACCAGATCAAAGTTTACCCACGGTAACATTTAATTAAAAAACAACTGAATAGTTCATCCACCTTGAAATTATTTCCAGGGCTAAAGAATCCCTTTGCGTTACCTCCAGATTATTACTATAAACACTGCATGTAAGTTGTAATCAAGTATTAACTACAGCATATATACGAAATAATGCATTAAATTATACTGTAAAACGTATACACTGTACCGACTGCATAACGTTATTGAAATTACATTATTTTACGAAGATAATTTCATGCTTTTCAGTGGATATGTGGAAGCAGTGTGCTTGTTTCGATGGTCAAGAAAACATTACATGTAAATTATCTTTAACTTGCATATTTCATTCATTTCAAGAAATGAATTGTGAGTAAGAGTTCATTGATGAAATATCGAAAACAAATAGATATTTGTCAAGGATTTATATCTGAAAATCGTGTGGATCATCGATAGAAAGTAAATATACATTCCATCTTTTCACCGTGAATCACTTTTTAAAGCTAAATCTTAAAACAATCTAACAATTACATCTTGTCCAAGATCTGAAAGTCTTAAAAGTCATGAACAAAGATGTTGAAAGCGAGATTGAGTGTGAGTCTTTGTGAAAAAGACTAATACAAAGGCCTGGGGTGCTCGCACTTAGTCAGCTGACCAAACCATCAAGTTCTTCCTGTAAATATATTGGCTAATTCGCGAAGTTACTTGCCTCAGTTCTCGAACATTTATTTCGGTTGCCTGCGTCATAATAACAGGGATTTTCCTGGTGATTTTTTCGGAACTCGAAATTTTTGGTGGGTTGAGAACGTATAAAAGACAAGTCCTCTGCCACCATAAGGCATCAGAAGTGCATCAAGTCGACAAGAAAAGCAACAACTAGAAGGACGTTCGCAATGAGAAGTTTTTCACTTTCTCTGTTTGTGGTGAGTATACAGAAGTTTCCTTTACCCATTGGGAATCGGGCATTGATTCCTTAAGTCGTATACAAATTTAGCATCATTCAAGACCCCCCATATCCATACATGTTCATTTCAGTCTTTCTTGTAAGCTTATTCACTCAATCCAGATTGTGGCTTAAGGTGCGTTTACACTATGTGACTAATGTGTTATATTGCAAAATTAAGCAACTTGTTTGAAAATGAGAAGAAATTGACGATCCGTGTATTGACGACCCGTGTAATCTAGTGTGTGTTATATAAAAAGTTGTGCAACAGAGTTAAATAACAATGTTTTGTGATATAGTGTAAACGCACATTTAATCCATATTACATGTTGTTTAAAATTTAATGATCACAAGTACTTCTACGTGTAGTTTTCAAATTTAGATTTGTTGCCCCTGTTGATGCCTGACAAACAGTGGATCCTGAGAAGTCATTTCCTTTAGATTCAACGAATTTAATTCGAGCATTATTCCTTAGTAATTTTTAAGTTTTGAATTTATGAAAACCATTTTTATTATTCTATATATATAGGTAGTAGCAGCGTTGGCTCTACTTCATGTCCACGGTGTTCCTATCCCATCAGGTTCCAGAAGAAGTTACCCTGCAGGAGGTAGCGGATTCGGAAGTGGTCATGGTGGAGTACCCGGTGCAGGGGGTGGCGGTGGAGGCGGTGGAACAGGAGGTGGATCTGGATTCGGATTCGGTTACGGTCAAGGACCTAATGGTGGGGGTGGGGGTGGAGGTGGTGGCGGTGGAGGAGGACATCCTGGATTTGCTGGAGGAGGTGGGGGTGGAATTGGAATTGGAGGGAACGTTGGAGGAGGAGGATTTGGATTTGGCCAGGGGCGATAAAAACATGGACATGAGCACCGTTTCTTGAAGGTCCTGAAGATCAATTTCGAAAAATGCAGTTTTTCGATATTTATACATGTATTATTCTTGCTGTATGATCTCCAACCATTTATGATTACAGAAGTGATGACTTTTTATATAAATTAAACTGACAAGATTTCGTTAGCATTGATTTTGGACTTCGAATAGTATTTTTACCTTTAACTGTAATGTTTATAGTGCAACTCACACGTAATCCACCAAGCTGGTTTATTCTGAATAGCGAGACAAAAATCTTCGCTTTGTTCGTATTTTGCTTTCAAGATTCCCCCAGAGATGAAATTTGAATTTCCCTGACTTTTCTGTGTTTTACAAGAAATGTCCCTGACTTTTTAATGTTTTACGACACATTTGCCTGTCTTTTCCATGTTTTACGACAAATTTCCCCGACCATCCTGACCACTGAAAATGCAAAATTATGACATATGCCTATGTAAGGAATGCTATATTTATTGCTTATAACATTAAACAAACAGGTGACAGAACATGCATTTAACAGCAAATTTGGACTAAGTTTATTTTAAATTGACGATGTCTTTATTAGTTTTTTCCATGAACAGAATTGCTTGGCATCTGATGATTTTTGCGATAGCCAATTCTAGCAATGGAAATTGTATCAATGATTTGTTGATGAATTCTCCTGACTTTTTCAAAGAAAATCACTTTTCCTGACTTTTCCAGGATTTTCCAATTTCCCTGACATTTTTAGGTTTTCCAGGTTTTGGGTAACCTTGTTCTTCAATCAAATAGCATTTGCGGTAATCATTTGAAATAGGATCATCTCATCTTACAATACAAGAACTCAAATTCTACTCCACAAGTCTTAAATTTATTACTTAATCACATGCACAAAATTTAGATAATGTTAAATACATGTAATATTAAGAGTCAGGAAAACAGATCTCGGTACGCTGTATGTAAAAAGACGAACAAGCACAAAGTTGTGAAACTTATTGTAAATCCATTCAGAGATATGACATTAAGTCAACTTACTCAACTACTGTACCTCTCCTGACAGCAATTTTCATGTTATACGCATTTTTCTTTAGAGCATATTTGTCTTTAGAAATAAATAATGGTCATTTTCAGTATCTTTTTGCATATGTTTTACAGTTTATCGACTATAACTCGTCGACAACCCAGTAAACATAGGCGACGTCACAACCTTTTGCTTGAATTTTTCACAATCCTGAAAACAACCTGTTTTTTTTAACAATTTGCATGAATGGATAAGGTAGGGGCAGAGATAGAATTCATGATAAGCTGACTGGTCAGTGAGTGACCAGCGCGATGCAATTTCATTTGCTTAATTTGCTTAACGCTGTGTATGCAAGAAAGGATTATCCTGTACATGTCTATTTAAAATATACTGAAAACCTATCATCAGGTATTTCAGCACAGCGTGGGCCATGGTATCAGATGGTCGCTCCTCTTAAAGGACTTGAGAAACTGTTCACATGAGAAGCTAACTAAAATTCAATTACTATTGAACTTGACTTTTGACATCTGAACATATTCGTATTCTAGATTTTCTCCAATATTGCCTTATCCAGGAAAACGTACTGAAATTTTTCTCCTACCGTTTGCTGCAATACAGTTGTAAGCACATCAGTCATCCATTATTCCATCCAACTGAATCCATCATGTTTAAGGGTCCTTTGGAACAATTATCCAGAATGAAAATCCATCTTCGGATCACACTTACGACGTCTATCCGCTTGAAGAAGCACTTTCCAATATTGAACACATGTTGCAGAAAACCGACTTCTACCGAGCGTTATACTGAAGACACATCGAACTAAAATCTACTTTTAGAAACTGGGTAATGGCTGTGTTTCCCACTCGGTAATAGGAAACCAGATCACATACTGTATGCATATTCTTCATATGTAGGTGTCGCCCTCTATGCATGTAACCACGTTTTTTAATTATCGGGTATTTTCGGTATATCTTGAGTATCACAGAATTTCTGAAAATAAGCAAACGTAAATAAAATTATTGAAATATTTTACAAAATTTATCCGACCAAAGATTGCAACCCCACATTGAAACAACTTAAGGTCTAATTCAGGACCATATAGAGGTCTCAGTTGATTGGCTAAATGTTCACAAGCAAACACCACATTTAGATGGTTTTCTTAATTTGTCTTGTCTTGATTATTGTGACTTTTTAAATTTAAACCAATTTTCCCTGACTTTTTCAGGCAGTTTCCGTTTTCCTGACTTTTCCAAGTCTGGGGAAACCCTGTGATTCTGAAGCTACATGTATATGCTGTAGTTCGCACATTTAGCGGAAATTCAACATTGCAACAATAGACGATTAATATACATGTACTGTAAATGATAAACGTACATGTATAGCATCCAAGATGTACCGGTACATGTACACTGTAGTGTAGCATCAACCACGAAATTATAAAGCGATTTCCCTAAGAAATGATTATAACCTTTAAAGGCGAATTAACCAGAACAAAGAGTAAATTTTAAAACGGCATAAAACATTCCATAGACGTCACAGTTTCACGAGAGCTGAACGCGACACCAAAAGCCCCAAAAAGCTGAAAAAATTCCGGGAATTGTCGGACGGACGAGGATTCCGGCCAATTAACAAAAAGCAGAAACACGCGTTGAAGAAAACTGTGGAGAAACTGCGGAAATTATCCCGAAATTAAATTAAATATCAATTATTTCAAGGTTAGCTTAACCGTATACGATGTTGCTCCCCGGTTGTACATGTATAATGGACGAATTACACGAGAATTATACATCATACATGTACAACCCGGCAGCAACACCGTACGGTTAGCTAACCTTGAAATAATTGATATTTAATTTAGATATAAAAGATACATGTATCTAGTGCGTTTTTCACTTGGCAAGCAATTGAAATATTTTCGAACTATTGAATCATTCGTGGAATGTCGAATCACCCCCTGGTGGAACGATTGGGCGGTTCGATTGAAATGAAATTGAAAAAAAACAGCAGAAATCTGCTGGAATTGAACCAGTGTAAAAATGAAACTTACAAAGTTGATTTCCAGAGGGGCCACAAGGCCCCTCCAGGCTCGTTAATGAAAGGCCCTCATCACCCCTGTGAATCATTGAACCCCCCACGCTCAGGTGTGAGGGACCGTCGATGCCCCCCACAATGGGTACCCC
>JAQGAF010000201.1:0-68032 GCA_034687865.1 Kryphioiulus occultus
CACCGTAGAGCTGTGCCTTAACGGACGCAGCCATCTGAACATTAACAGTTAGTATGTTCAATTCGGGTATTTGTGTTGAACTTTGGGTGGTACATACAATGACCATAGATGGCGCTGCATAGTACACCTACTCGCCATAGATGGAACTCAAACCATGACCCCCCACCAGACAGCGAAGCAACCATGCTCTCAAGGCCATTTTACTGGTAACTTAATTTCACAGCCATCAACCTCATCGAGGGAAACTATTACGAATTTATCCTATTATCCAATACTAAATAATATACACCAAGGCAAAGGCTCAAATTGCAATTTCAGTTTATTCAAGTATAGCAAATATATAGCAAATAATAGAAGGGACGAATAAGACTGAATCGATGACATTTATTGCAGCGAATTAGTTGAAAAAAAAAATACGCTTGTTAGGGAACCGAACCACAAACATTTAGAATGACAAGTGAGCGCTGAACGATATGGGCCAACTCCAAACACGACAAACATAGCGAAAAAAGAGATTAGCGTTAGTTAATTTTATGATTCTGTGGGGTTGCAATTGAGATGACACCACGACATAACTTACTCCGTTAACTCATTCAGCAAGAATTGAGCGATATTCACAGTATATGCGAATACGGGAAACTGCGCCGAAACTGATAAACCTGGTGCGAATGTTCAGTATGAAAGAATACAAAGAAAATGCTATAAAAACGTACAACATATTATTATAATTCAACGAGTAATATAAATAGCAAGCACGAACTGTCATTTTCAGCTTGGTGACCTGCAAAATAAAAAAATGAGATATTAGTGAGCAATAATCTGATAAACTGGTGGAAAAAAGGTATCAAGCATGTTTACTAACGAAAATCTCACTTCAATTTGTCATGCAATCAATTTTTTTAAGAAGTGAATATTTACCAAGGATAATTTTAGAATAAAATATCGAATGTATTGTTTTTGGTTATTTGAACTCGTATTGGGGTCTATTTTCAAGATCTGCACGAAAATGATCGTGCAATTGCCACGATTTCCAAAAATAAAAAAAAATAAATATAAACTTGATTTTTTTCTTCTGGAAAAAATAGAAATTAAGTTAAAAACATCCAGTTTTTGGCCAGTTACACTCGTTTTGGGGTCTATTTTCAAGATCAGCAAGAAAAAGAAAAAGAACGAAAATGTAGGTAAATTTTCCACGATTTCTGAAAAATAAAAAATAAACTATATAGCCTTTGCGTTTTGTTGTGGAAACACATAAATGATGCTAAAATCAGTCAGTTTTGGCTATTTAAGCTTACACTCGTATGCGGGTGTGCTTTAATTCAATATCGAAACAAAAAAAAAAACGAAAACTACAGTGAAATTTGCGCACGATTTAATTAACAAAATGCTACTTTTGGCCAAACGCGCAATTCACGTTATCACCGTATTGCTGTGCGTAATTTATTATAAAATAGTAACACGAACCTCGTACGCAAAACTGACGCCCTGTACTTCTGTGATGATAACCGAGCTGCAGCCGTGATGACCAGCTGTCGATTGTTCGTCAAGACGTAGGCCTACATGTATACACATGTGTATTAAACTGTAAACATTTCAAAAACACGCAAATTTTATTATTTTAAACGTCAACAGAAGTTTCCACACTGGTTCCACACTGTATATTTCACCATCGTACTGTATGTATTCCAATTTTTCTATTGGCCTCGTCTCAAGAGTTAAGCCTGATGATCATAATGCTGCAAATCTCCGTGCTATCACAGCGATCGAAGCAACCAAACTGCTCTGAACAGATAGGCAGGAAAATCGATTATTTCATGTTAACTGACAAATTAAAATTGCGTGTAAACTTGCCTTCTGCCTAACTTACTAACGTTCCAACGTTTGTAAACATCTCCTGGTTTATTGCGTTTATTGCGTATACTGCGAAAAAGAGTGGAAAATCCAAAATGTGTAGACTTTTTTCTGTCTTGAGGGACGAAAATGGTACTAAAATCATCGTGTTTTTGGCCCATTGCATTCGTATTGGGGTCTATTTTCAAGATGAGCATAAACAAGAACGAAAATGATGGTACAACTGCCATGATTTCTTGAAGGGTATAGACTTACTTTTTTGTAGAAAACAACAATGTTGATAAATGCATCAGATTTTTAGTTTCGTTCATGAAAATAAAAAAACGGATAAATTTGCTTACAATTTATCAAAATCCGTATACGAATGCAAATAGCATAAAGTCCAACTGAATTCATTCTTCGTTATAGAAATTCTAGCCGTAACGTACACTGTAAATTCACCCAAGTGATCAACTTATCAAAACACCAACCAAATACATGTAGGCCTATGTAGATTGATTGAAGCAAAGACAGATTTGTCAAACTTAATGACTTTAAATTGAGAACAAAAGGCGAAATGTAAACTAGAGTTGAACAATTATAAGTTAATAGCAATGAAATAAAATTAATATCAACCATTACCTTAACAAGGTCTAAATCAAGCCAAAGGTTGCGATCGATGACCTGGGTGCAGACTATAGCGAAATTGCCACGCATGGAGAAACAATTCTATATAAATATATCGTTTGGAATGGTCTATGTTAGTTATAAGGTTAGCAACATGTGAAGAAAACCATTCATGCGTGTCATCACAAAATTAAACTTGATCTGATATTTAAATTCGTTCCATCGTTTAATACAGTCCGCATCTCGCGGCAAATTCTTAAGATTCCCACGAAAATATACACTGAAAGCTCATCAATAGGACTAACCTGAAAGCACATTGAACATTTAGAGCCAATTTACGATACCTAAAGCGCTTTTGCTTAATTCTTGCCGTTTAGGAGCAAAAAAGCTACAAATTAAATTAAGTTGACACCTAATTTTCGTATTCTGTTTCTTCTATTCACCCTATGCAATAGGCGAATTTTCACTAAAAACCAAATTAACTTTTACCGATTTTACTGAGGACACACCAAGAAAATCGCCATGATTAAAAAACATGGTAATCTTATTTTCCACTGCCGAGTGGGCTTCGCCATACGCGGTTTTCGCATTTATCAAGCTTGTAAAACTAGATTTTCGTTTGATGTGTTCTCAGTATTGGACGAGTTGCCAACATTCGTCCTAAACTCCATAACTGCAAACTTTCTATTCACGTGCACTCGAACATCGAACATAAATTACATCTACATATAAAGTAAACGTGGTGGGTCGTTTGTTCGTCAATTTTCACTATCGGCAACTCATACATGTTTGAATTGTTGGCCCCACCTACAGTTGATGAAGGGGAATTCCCGATGCGCTCAGAAACTCACCTGGAAAGCCACCATATCGATCAGAAAGTCGCGCCAGAATCCATGAATGAAAATTTGGTGGCTCAGACGAAGGCGTGAACGCTACGGCTACACCTGATTTATCGACTCCCAAAGGGAACCGATTTCGTCCCATATACAGTAATATATTTCACGCGTGAGTCTCGTATACGTGGAAACGCCGTACGCCTTCCCAGAATCCGCTCATTTGCAGTGACATAAATTCAGACGATATCGTTTTTAATATGCTTTCAAGTTTCAACGCACAGCTCCCGACCGATAAATCACGTTTCTACTCTGGTCTACGGCCACCAATTCAAATTTTATGCGAAACTAATTAAAGCGAATGGCTGAATTTCGAAAATCCCAAGATCTAGGTTTCCTTCCAAGTTTTTATTTCTGAGGGCTGTCGACGAAATGTCCAGTTGTTTGTAATATAGGTACATGTAAATAGGGAACGTTCAAGTTTTATGGCATATTCTTTTGGTGGAGGGGGAGGTTGGGGGACGTCTAAAGTTTTATGTCATCATTTAAAGGGGTGGGGGTCATCAAATTGGTTTATTCTAATCAAAATTCCGAAGATTTCGTCGTCAATGATTCGGTAATTATTTGTGGGATCTGGAAATGACATGGGAAGTCTGGACATGATGACATGGTATGGGGGAGGTTGGGTGACATTCAAATATTATGTCATGATTGTCAACATCTTATAGGGGGCCATTCAAACTGGTAGAATTTTTATCAAACCTTCGAAGATTTCGTCGTCAATGATACAATAATTATTTGGGGGTTATGGAATTGACATGGGTAGTAGGGAAATGATAACAAGGAGTGGGGGAGGTTGGGGGACGTTCAAGTATTATGTCATCATCTTAAATGGGGAGTCATTCAAACTTGTCTAATTTTTATCAAAAGTTCGAAAATGTTGTTGTCAATGATGAAGTCATCATTTTTGTGTGGGGGATAATGGAAATGATGACATTGGCTGTGGAAATAATGACATTGGGGTGGGGTTGAAATAAGGGGGCTGAAAATCGTAAAAAGCTGATGTCTAAATGATTGAACGTCCCCTTGGCCACATTCAGTTTTCCAAAAAGTCCTGCCTATGGCGCTTTTACTTTTTTTTTTTGAAAATAACTATTGTGGGGCTACATTTCAAAACCTAAATTCCATCAATTGTTCCGATTTTGCTACAAATTCAGTCCAATCCTACGTTACTTTCGGACAATGCTGATATTCTCGCGCCATCATTTGAAAAATTGTGGACAATGCTGATGTCTTTTTAATGCCATCTTTTGAAAATGTTTGGGCAGTGCTAATGTCTTTACGTCATTATTTGAACATTTTTCTGCTTTGCAGATGTCTATACGTCATCTTTTGAATATTTTTGAACCATGGTGATGTCTTTACGTCATCATTTGTGAAAACGTACATGTAATACTTGAACGTTCCCAAGGCAGCACTCACATGACGCGTTGCATGGACGAAGTTTCCACTCAATATTCTAAAATCAAAATTCTTCGATGTCTTCTTATCGCGGAACGAGCATTGGTTTGTTTTTGGCCCATTCTTTTCCGTTTTGCAGCCTTCAAACTGCCGAATTTTACCTCATCATCCCTAAACGTTTCGAACTACTGTAAGTCAGATCTGGAGCCATGCAGAGGTGAGCTTCGTGGAAGTTTCTTTGTTGCTTTAAGGTCTTCCCGGTAAGTAACTTGGGCATTTCATCAGATTCTGCATTATCAGAAAGAATAAAAATGTCAAGATTTATGCAGGGTCCCCTGCCAGCAAACCACCCGAAAAAATAACGAAATAAAAAAGTGACAGCAGCACAATGGCGGCCTTGGACCAGAAGCGCGTCTAACAGCAGTCTATCCTCGAAGGATGCAACAGGAAAGAGCAGTGTGACTTTGGCCATGAACCGAGATGACTTTCACATCTCCAACAGCAGTGCCATCTAGCGATCGCAAAGGAAAACTCGAGG
The DNA here is from genome assembly GCA_034687865.1 of Kryphioiulus occultus. Taxonomy (NCBI): domain Eukaryota; kingdom Metazoa; phylum Arthropoda; class Diplopoda; order Julida; family Julidae; genus Kryphioiulus; species Kryphioiulus occultus. Next base: position 5,290 of record JAQGAF010000201.1, read on the forward strand.
TTATCTTGTAGTTGCAAAAGCTGGGAAGGAAAAAAAATGGTTGCGTTAAGATCGCTAGTAACTTAAAAACTAAACTTTATTTCGGTTTAATTATTATTGTGCCTTAAACCCAAACTACTGTAGATTTTGTTTGCCTAACAAGAGACAAGAAAACGTTTTTTTCAGAACGTGAGTTGCACTTATACATTAGCTGGTACGTCATGAACCATTCTCAAGCATAATACGTTAATCCACATTACACCGGTTTGTTATCGCGTTTCAACTTTTGTCATTCAAGTTAGACTGTCTCACGTTGCGTAAGTACAATATACATAAGTGTGGGTTTAAGGCACAAAAAGAATTAAACCGAAATAAAGTTTAGTTTTTAAGTTATTAGCGATCTTAACCCAACCATTCTTTTTTGTCACGTACCAGCTTTTGCAACTACTTCTCACTTGTGGAATTTTTTCTCCTTAAAATTGGTATTACCAAGTTTAGGGTGCTTCTGAAACTTCCAAAACCACGTAAAACTAAAATCTGCGAGTTACGTGTAATTGCGTGCAGAACTATCTTAACTCATTGAACCATTCGCGAAAATTCGTTAGTAATTGAAAGTTTAAAAAAATTAGGAAAAAAGTGTGCAATTTAGTGACTATTGGGGCTCTGAAGGAGCCAGCATTTCTCCAAAACCTCATCAATACATTAGTCGGGTTTATGACTGAAAGGGTTCCGCCCGAGTCGCGCATCCCGCTGAAATTATTGCCGCTTTTTTGCTGCAAGTACGTGATTTTTCCGCTCGCCTTCGATTTTTTTTGTTAGGGCTCAAAGTTATTAAAAACATTCTGAAAACATGCAGCATTTCTTAGAAGTGTCATTGCTTTCAATACGAGTAATTTGGCGGGGAAAAACTTCATTTTTTCTGCAAAATATCAGGCAAAGCGTAATACGGTTATTTTCTTCCATTGTTGCGGAAAGCATCAGACACGTGAAAGCTTTTCTACACGGGCTATACACCAGAATATGCCCTGATGCTGCCCCGAGCTGCAATTGATAAAGTGGGCTTCTCCTTACGGCTTGTAAGCTAGCAGTGATTGACTGACGGTTATTTCAGCTCAACCATAACGCATGTGTGGACGTTGTGCATTTATCGTGCTCGTAGATGGCGCTGCATGCCATGGTGACAATGTTACATGCAGTTGTACTGCGTCTTAGCGCCACCACCTTAAAAATCTTTAAAAATGTAGTGTTTGGGAAATTTAATATAGGGACACCTATTGGGACACAATGGTTTATAAAGCATGACACAAATTTTCTTAAACTCCTTCAAGATGGCGTGCTGCTAATAGCAATAAACATGATTATAGTTTTTCTACATTAGCAGCATATGCCCTGCTTTAGCAGAATATGCCCTGGCAGCCATTGATACTAGGAGAAAGTGGGCTTCTCCTAACGGTTCGTAGGCTGGCAGTGATTGCCTGACGGTTATTTCAGCTAAATCACAAATTACATTTTAGCTTACTCTAGTTTAGTTTAGGTTAGGTCATAAAAACCAAAAACATCACAAAAAGGAAAAAAAACACAAAATGAACCAAAAAAAGGTGACACATAAGGATTGTCAATTAAACAAGTAGGGTTGAAATATACATGTACATATTTTGTGCATATTTGAAGCATGGTGTTCTAGCTTAATTCAATGACTTTCAATGAATTCAATGACTTGAAAATGGCGCCACCAGGGGTCCCAGTGCCCAATGTCCCCTGACCATTTGACCGTCCTAAACGCTCCATTATGTCGCTTTTTTAAAGCGATTCGTTAAACGTCCTTCACGCAACCGTTGGTCGTATTTCATTGCACAATGCCTTTGTTTCTTGATAGTAATGTACCAAATGTCATCTTTTATCGTTGGGCTGTTGCAAATGTTTATGATGAATTGGTAAAACACACAGCCAGTGCTATTCTCCAATTTCCTGCTGTAGCTGCTTTTGGCGCAATGCATTTTGGACCACTGGAGTCGTAGTGTCTACTTTGATAAAGGCATTAGAAATACACTTGCTCAAGTGTGTTTTTCCTTTGATTAAAAATTGATTTCTAGAGATTAAACGACTCCACTGACAATGTTATTGCTGGTTTTAACACTGAACTTTTTCATTGACCCTGTAATGATGCATTACATATAGGGCTGCTTATCCAGTACATACGCCAGTTCTTGATAAGCAATAATTTCCACGATCAAACTAGATAAAACACCATTAAAACTACTTTTTATGCATGAAATTCAGCTATGCAAAATGGGTTACACGAGGTCGTGCATAACGCTCCGATAGGGTTATTAACTGTTTTTATTAGATGTACAGTTTATAAAACCACCATCGCATAACCAAAGGAAACAAACTGACCCACAGGTGGCGCTTGAGTAGAAAAAAATTCTAGGGTAGGGAAATAAGACAGTTTTTATAGAATCCTCACCACACCAAGTATGTTATGGGGAAAGAAATTAATTTCGACTTTGAACTGAATTCAAACATTGATAATTCAGCGTATAAGGGATACTGTTACAGATGCATAGTGGACGAAAGTCTCACTTGATAAATGACCATCTCTCTACTGTCTCTGGTATTTTTTTCTAAATTGAGCACTTTACAGGATTGCATGCAAAGAGGGAAGAAATGCAGGGCCAGCTAGAATGCAATCAATGATTGATATTAAATCGTCACTTGCTAGGGACGGCAGGATTGTACCATAATATTCGAATACTTAAATATATTTTATTGCAAAACTCCATAAAAAGTGGGAATGCGGAATCTTTTTTTCTGTAAGGGCGTTTGGCAATGAACGAGAAAAAATGTAATAATTTAACAACGTCGTGTTATTTCCCAAAAATACGTCTGTGAATCATATTGCGATCTAACAACTTGAATATATTGCCAAATTTCTGAGAATCTCCTCACAAAGAATTACGTATAAAGCAATATCCTATTATTATCTTACCATCGTTTGTTATTCTCGTTTATGCCCGAAATGCTCTAATCATACATGAGCGTAAAATACTGCTTGATAACCTAATTTATTGAATTTTTTCTTGAAAACTGTCTTGTTTTCGAACGAATGTAATAATACACGCCTAACATCAAATAACCTATTTCCAGTCAATAACTTACATAAATTTCATAAAAATATAAGCTTCATTACTTATAAAAACTTCAAATGAATATTTTATTAATAGCACTGAGGCTTAAAAACAGTCATTATCTATACAAAAACCAGAAAATCGTTCATGTAATTATGTATATTCTTTAAATGGGTACTGTTCTTTAAACCAGTTGAAAACTCGTTGAACCTTGTTATTTTCTTTTATTTTTAATCCTGTTTAATTTTTTGTTGTCAAACAATTTGAGTTGATCAAATAGCTTGGTGGATCTCAATAGCCAAATTTATGATGTGTGTGTCTGCTGCGTCCCAAATTACATAATATGTCTGGCTAAAGCAGGTGGTGGTCAAAGGCTATTGTGCTCGTGTTAAAAAACAAGGGGTTAAGTCCGAAATTACATTCAATTACCTTGCCTTTATCTATATTTAAGCGTGTCAGTGAAATCTTTTTTCATTTGTCAAACGGCCAGAGTCGAGCTTCTCAGAAATCTGATGGAAATTAGGCAAATAATGGTCTGCCCCAGCCATAGAAAAGCCCTGCAAACACGAATGGGGGCCATGCCTAAAAGACTGCGTTTAGGCCTTAGGAAATTTCCGAAAATAATTAAAGGGATGCGAGGAGCACTTCCCAGAAGCTGTCCGAAAGAATTCAAAAATGATAACAATGAAGAAAAATGGTCGCTCATAAACAGTCTGCAAAAGAGGGCTTTTTGTCTGCATTTTTCGAGAAGGGATCCAACGTGGAAAATAGTCGAAAAAAAATCTGGGCTTCCAGAAACCGAAAAAAAAAATGATAAAATCAATCAGTGTAATTGCCAGAGAGAAAAGGACATTAACCTGATCAATAAAGACAATGACTAATGGCGGATGGAGCAGTTTTGTCAACGTTATTTACTACTTGAAGTTAACTTTAATCGGCGTTTAAGATTTTTCAGAAACGATTTTGTGGTTTTTACAAGTATGAACGATTTTGTTTAAAATATGCACGTACATGATTATTCAGACGTCAACCACATAGCATGACAGACCCAGAAGTAAACGATCCTTGTTTACCTTAATATGCAAATCAGGAACTCGTAAACATGACTAAAATGCATGTTTTTCCTACAAGACTAGCAGTCAGGAGAAGCTTCTCTTAATGACCTGTTGACGTTTTTTCAGCAAATTTCTCAGTTATGATTAATATCTGCGATTCGCCAAGCACGAACTTCAAAATATTTATATTTTCTCGTTAGTGCAACGTTGCCATTCAACCGTGGCAGCAAAGTCTAAACTTGTTTATCGTAGTTTAATCCGTTTATGTACACATACTTGAAACTTCTTATTTAGGTGAATTTTATTTCCATGCACTGCGTTTGCATTTGCTTTTAATTATTTCATTCGCGTTGTTATTTTCAATTTATTTCACTTTGCCAGGAAAGTAAACGCGAGCTCGTATACATTGCGGAAGACAGTACTGTATAAATTTACACGGTATGGATTAAGGCTAAATAATTAATGTCTATTAGAATTAATACGTATTAAATATGCGCACGATATGATGGTTTCGTGAAGATGAAATGAATTCAGGGCTAATTTATTACCATGGCCTGCATTAATCGGATAAAATCGAGGGAATTTAGTGCGCGTATAAATCGTAAAAAACTTTTACATAGAACCAGAGTGGGTCTAGTGCACTGCTTTTTAATAAATTACGAACAACGTTCAATATTTATTCGTTCGGAGAAACGAGTTATAAAGAAAAAGTTTTAGTGGGCAGATTTTTATGGTAAAAGTTCCGAATAATTCAATTGTGGATGGGAAGCAGATGCCAGATTGCAATAAAAGCATGTTACATTAAAAACGATAAACTGGTTGGGCATGCAATTACAAGTCGCCAGATGACCGTTTGGTAAATGAACATCAATTATTGTTAAGTTATCTGTAATCTGAATTTATGCGGTAATTTTATCATCATAAACTTCATATTTGAGTTGCAGTGTGTTCTGGTTATATCGCTTTTAAAGAATACATATAGATTAATTCCGTCGCTTTTAAATCTTCAAAAACCTGAATTTGTGAACTAAACTATAGGACATTGGTTAATATTTCTTAATACACCGATTAAAATTAGCATATACCCTGCTTGCACTGACTTTTTATGGTTTGGTCATCACTAAAATGTTTACTAAACAACCAATTTTCTGGCGATTTAACTCATATCCTGAATTACAGGAAAGTTGTGCGCACATCTTGCATTGTTTCTTTTTGCGATAGATGGCGCCTCACAGCTAACTTGCATAGAGATCATACAGGCTCTCTTGACTTGCAGTACGAAAAAAAAACTTCGAAAAACAATAAGTTGCAATCCGGTTTTGCTGGTTATACGTCTATCCATTTACACAAGTAAAATACATTCTAGCCTTATTTTCGTTTATGTTTACTACATGTAGATTTCCAACAACACCTACAGAGCTTCGCTTTTGCGAGGCATCACCTCCCTACGCTTGAATCGTACCGTGATGAATGTTTTAGACACATTTGAATTTCACCAAAAATGTTCAGTGAGTGTGCATGACTTCAATGCAAGTTCCAAGGTGAATAAACGTTTTCTAGATATTCAAAGATAAGGTGAAGTAAACATAGGAATAACTGAAAAAGTCGGGTGTTTCGCTTCGTTTTCCATGTTATTAATTAATTTTAAATTATTCCCATAGTTCGTTTTATAAATAAACTGGAAAATAGCATTTCTAAAACATCGTTTGTTCGCTTCAGAAATCACTTGAGATGAAACCACATTTCCAAAGATTTCCGAAGAATTTCATTTGTATCCTTTGAAAGTAATGCTTTTCGAGTTCCCACCATTTTGGATACTGACCCCACAGCGATCTTTGGAGTCTTCACATACTATTCTGATATGGGTCAGCTTGGAAAAACAGAAACTGACACATTCTGAAGGAGCCAGTTCGGAATACCCAAAGGTGAGTTCAAGTGCATCATTTTTGGTATAGTTTGCAAAACGTTCTCCTCCTCCTCCAAGTTTCACAAGTTTTCCAAGTTTCCGTCTTTTCGGCACTGACCCGACGGCCATCTTTGGAGTCGTCACACCCCGTTCCGATTGGGGATCAGCTTGCCCAACTTTCAAGTACCCACCATTGCAGGCAATGACTCGACGGCCATCTTTAGAGTCGTCACATGCCATTCTGATTGTAGATAGGTTGGAAAACTGACAAAATTCCTCGATATGATTATCACATTTGTGTACGATATTTAATCCACATCTTGGAATCAAATGTGGATTTCATTTTACAAGAAGTTGGCCTCCCTCTTCATCTTTAACTTCCCACCATTGCAGGCCCTGACTCGACAGCCATCTTTGGAGTCACCACACCCCAAATTGGTAAATTCTCATTGGGAATCAGTTCAGAAAACCGAAAAAAACCCTTAACATCCTTACATGTACATTTTACACGAAAGTGGTTCAAGTTCATCATTTTCGATGAGGTTTACAAACATTTTCCTGCCCCACCCCAACATCCTCATTTCTGCGTCTCACCCACATGGCCAAAGCCATGCCCATTCCAAAAACCTGCACCCCAAGTTCAGCTGAGTCCCAGTCCTGAATTTCGGTTCGAAAAACAACTTTCGCTTTCTGCGCTTATGTGGGTCACCCCCGGCCGCCATTGCGCGTGGGTCAAGAAGAGAAGCCTGCTCGTTTCCGCGTGCACGAGTGACGAGGGGTGTCGGCGTCCAATCACCGGTTGCCGCCGCCAGGGGCGCCCGGGAGGGAAAGGGACAGTGAGCGAGAGGGAAAGCCCCCTCAGACACAACGTTATATAACAGCCGTGAGTGGATGCACTCGTGCAGTTCACACTACACCAGCGTACAGCAGCACCACTAACACACTTTGCAGCGCGTAGTAGCGAGGCACTCACGCACTAGTGACAGCTGCAAACTTCGCCACTGGACCTTGGGATATTCCTCGCTTACTTCACCGTGTTTTTCGTTCTGGAAGCATGCTGGACACGGTCCAGAGCTGTCCGGCCAGTAGTGCCAGCTGACCAGTTGACCCTGCCATGCCGTGGTGCAGAGGTGGCCATCGCCGCGCCTAGTCCCCCCACCCCTCGCGATGCCGGGGTGCCAAACGCCGAGGATGTCCACGAACAGAACTTGGCCGGACTGGTCAAGGTGGCAGCGCTGGAGGCGGTGGTGCCGGCGGCTGAGGGGCTCACGCCTCCTGGCGGCAGCGACGGTGGTGCTGGTGCTGGCGCAGGTGCTGGGTCCGTGCAGCGCAGCCTCCGAGGGCCGGAAGTCGGGGCGGAAGGGCGGTCAGCCCAAGTGTCCGAACTGCATGAAGCCGTCGGACGAGGCGCAGAGACAGGCGGCGGACAACCTGCGCATCGAGGCCATCAAGATACAGATCCTGAGCAAGCTGGGCCTGAAGCACAAGCCCAACATCACCAAGAGCATCCCCCGCGAGGTGGTGCTGGACACCCTGTGGCGGGCCGACGAGGGCATGGATTTGCTGAATCCCAGGATTCAGGGCAACCGGCCCAAAGTGGACTCTGGGGACGATTACTACGCCAGGACGTCAGAGATCATCACCTTCGCGGAACCAGGTAAGGAAGATGCTGGGATGGTGCGTTTTTGAGACGGTGGGATGAGCAAGGAAGAAACATTGAGGACATAGCGAGATATTGGAAACTGATGGTGTTTGGGCAAGGAGAAGAAATGTGGGGAATGGGCATGGAGGTTGTGGACATCGCGAGACATTGAAACGTGAGAATGGTTGGACATGGTCCCGCATGCAAGGACAAGAAATGTGGGCTTCTCCCTGAACTTACTGAATTCTCTTCCAAAGGATAGCCTTAAGCTTCAAGAAATTCAATTTGACAATGATGTCTTGGAGGTACCCACCGAATCTTAATTTGGGTTGATGGACTACACCCTCCTACCACATGGTATTAAATTACTGATAGTAGGGTACGGAGTTGAATTGAATACTGCGAGCCAGAGGGTGGTAACTTGTAAAATCTCGTACACATGTTGGTTGAAATCCAACTGGATTTATTGAAATATCTCGCTGAAAATTGTTTTAAATATCCCAATGAAATCTTTGAAATCTGCAATCTGGTGGACACAATTTTTAAGAGTTGCCACCCCCTCAACTGCGAGGCAGATTGTAAGCTGAGGAGAAGTCATTGCGGGAATGCCCCAATAGACTGACTGCGAGACATTGTGATGTCTGTTTCAAAATGCAGCCAGTTTGCAACCGGTTTGATGGCACACGTGACTGGTCATCGTAAATTGATTACCATTTCCCACTGTATCAGATTATACAGGCGAGGCGCGATCAATCTGAATTTCTGAAATATACAGGGTAGCCTAAAAGACGAACCCATCAGTAATGCCATGTGGTCTGTGCTGATGGGTAATCACTTGGTGGTGGGATGGGGGACCCTGAGGGACCAGAGGACGTTATCCAAATTCGTGGACTTAATTAAAACCGATTTGGGGAAATGACAGAAAATTTCCTCCAGACAATGTAATATTCCTGTGCGCAAGAATCGGTTTGCAATTCCCTGACTACCAATCAAAAACTTCGGAAAAATGTATTGCCTACGATGCTTACACTCAGAGGACGTTACCGAAATTCAAGGACTTCAATTAAAACCGAAAGGGAAATTACAGAAACTTCCTTTAGCTGCAACTTACAAGTAGATATTCGTGGTCAGCAGCCATCCCCAGTTTTCAGTTTACAGTCAATTTGCAAGCAGTTCATTTCCATAACGGTCATCATGGAACAAAGTGGGTGCCATCTCTATTTGATTGCCAATCAGTTTCAAGCAAGTTTAGCCCATCAGGGTTGTCTCCTGGAAGCTACAGGAAGTGGATTCGAGTAAAACGATTTGCAACTATCATACATGTAGGTGCGAATTGGGGGCCGCTATGATTTACCGCATTCTAGTCATCGATTCTGACCTATTGACCTGGTCAGCCCCAAATTCGCGTGCTGGTCCCCCAGACCCACTTGGCACCGATACCGAACAAGGCAGATGGTATTCGTACCAGACTGTTAGGTGACCAGAACACGTATAAGTTCCAGTCAAGGAAGAGAATGCAACTTCCAAGAAACTGCTTGGTTTATCTAATAAGCAATGGCGGCGCCACTGGCGTTCGCTTCTTCTTACTCACTTCTTGGCGATGTAGGTCACGAATATCGTGAAATTTGACCACAAACTCTGGACAAAAAACCCAGGTTTGCCTAACGAGATATTCGGGAGAAGGCAGCTTACCTGCAGCGGCGAAAAAATGGCACGATTTGCCTTTATTTGCCTACGAACTGATTTCAGGCCGCCATTTTGACTCCGAGTTTTTTAAAAATTATGTTGCGTTTGTGTCGCATTATTTAGGTCACGGATAGTATGCATATCAATCACGAACTTGGGATAAAAACCTGGATAGCCATTTGAAGAGCTGGCAAAGCCAACATGTCTCGAATGTATCAAATACATGCACTTGTGCAAATTTATTTCACCAGATAAAAAAATAGATGAAAATAAGTAAACTGTGGCTTCCTTGACCGAATTACCATTAATTCTAGACCAACCTGCTGAAAAATAAGATTTCGACACGTTATGGGGTGTGCTGTGGTAATCACGAGTTTGAAACACGCTCCTGGCATATGCAAAGCACGCTTTTCAAACCTTCAATAGGCTATCTGATTAATCAATTAACTATTGACAAGTGAGTCGCATGTTTTTACATGTATCTTTGGTATAAGCCTGCGCAGAACAAGAACAGTATAGGCAAATTGCATATAGATGTTTTCATGTAAAATTTTAACCAATATGAAAGGGTGTCATTTTTCACCCTAACAGTCCCTTTACTTTATTGGAACTAATTAGTATTATTATTTAATCGGACTATTTCATGCAGTTGACAACTATTGACACCAAATGTACATGTTTGGCATGTATTATCGCAATACGCCTGCATGGACCAATATGGAATTGGTGCAAATCGAGATTTGTTTGCATAGAGTAATTGGGCTATAGAGATTTGCAAGTGCCAGCCCTGGTGGCATTTAGAGCAACCACACAACTATCCACACTAGCAGCAGACGATGGTAAAGCTACAGCAGCGCCCCTGGTGCGACAGTCACACCTGAGCCCAATCCACATAACTTACAAATAAATAAAATCGAATTGTAAGAGTTACTAATAATAACAAGTTATTCGACATTTATTGGTGGAACACAATGCTACAAGCCCATATTTTTACAGGCCATACATTTGCAACTTAAGCAGTGATACTTGCACACGTTTGTGGAATGGCGTCCTGGTGGCATATTGAGCAATTACACTAAACAATCCATACTACAGCAGAGTCCCTGGTGAGACCCTGGCTCGCTATTGTGAACAGGAGCTTATTAAATTTAGCATGTGGCAAGGGACAAGAAATTCAGCAGCAGTTTTAACACCAATCGATAATTAATCAATATCTTGCATAACTTCCCCTCGATTTTCCTTACTTTCAATTTGAGTTTGAGGTTGAGCACTGACACCACTTGGCGAAGGAAAGCAAATTGGGGCAAAAAACTGCGTTACACCGAACACCATCCCCCATAATCAGTATTTTAATATCGATTTAATAGATCCCCTTCTTGCAGCGTTTTCTGCGGTGCCACTGTAAACGTTCGTGTTGTGATCCCCCTCACGCCCATTATTTTGATTTAATTCCAACGTGTGTTTACAAGTACCTTGAGCGAAATGAGGTAATTCACCGTCTATGGAGGCAGACAAAAGGGATTTCCCATGAGCTGTGTGGCTGTTGGTGAAACTGGTGGTAATCGAGAGGCATTGAATGCAATGGAAAAAGGAAATGAAAAAGCATCCAAGTTCCTGTCTTCCATTGCAAACATTCAAACAAACTTATTGTTTGGCTGTAGAAAAACTGACATTGTGTTTTCAATTTCTCGTGGTTAAAAACGAAAACACACACATGGCTGTCCAAATGGCGCATTTTCATTACAACAGCCCGTTTTATGGGCAGTTAATAAACCATGAGGGGGTAGTTAACTCGGTTGTTTCATGATTTTTCGTGAATATGTTTTGCATTGCCTCTCGTTTTCCATGAACGGGAGAACAGACAAAAACATACATGTATCTTCCAGACAGAAGGTACAATTTGGCCAAGACGAGAGCGATAACTCTAATTTACGTTTTTAACCATAAAACAGCGTCGTAGACAATTAAACTTTAATAATCGCGGTAATTAGGAAATCCAATTTTTCCCCCCATAAAACTTCGTTATAAAAGATGCATCCAAAAACAACAAACAAGTTTGGAATAGTTGTGTCGAAGCAGTTTTACACGCACATGTTACTACCTATTTGCTATGACTACCTTATCATTAATAGATCAACTACTTCATTTAGTTCAAATTATGCCGCGCATTACATTGTAAACTGGATAATTTAAGGGTGACGCGTTTTGTCAATAGTTAGCCTAGACACGTAATATTCGACTATCATTTCGTTATTAAAAGCATTTCAAAAACGATTTAATTTATGATGATAACTAGAAGTATTTGGCTGCGTATAAAAATTAATCAGCACGGCCCAGACAAGTATGACAAGTTAATTTATCTCGATACATGTACTTCAAATTGAAACTTGAACTCTTAAAAGTTCAAATTTGATCTTAACCAACTAATTAAGTCGCGCCGCAGATTCTTATTTTTAGATTAGGGGCATTAAAGTTACATGTGCAATGCTAGTTAAAAAATTAAAATACGCCAAAAATAAAGTGTTGAAGTTTGTGTTGACAACATCGGGAAAAAATATTCATGTGCTGTTAAATGTTTTCCAATTAAACTTAAGATAAGGCACAGATTATACTCATGTTGTCTGAAATTAATTGCAATAAAGCAAGTACATGTAACTCTCATTGGAATTCACATGTCTGTAACATGTACGACACATGAAGCACATGTTTCCAATAATTCAAGTTGGTAATTTGTTGGGTGTTACTAAAATGACGGAATGAGAACGCCCTCCTTGTTCCCCAATACAGATTCTATGCAAAATGGAACATCCAGTCCTATACCACACATTCAGATTCTACCATCTGGTTTAGTGAGCATCATTTACCAATGCTGTTAACCCCTTAGGCACCAACGCGCCTGAAACATTATACGTATGGTTATTTATTTTTTAGTTTTCATTTATGTTTTATACTTTGGTCGGCTTTTCTCGACTCAACGCCGTTTTAATCAACACTATTAATTCTGGAGATTTATTTTTTGTTGGCGCTGGTGGAGATGCTCGTTTTACATGCACAAGATCTGTCTTGCAAATGTCTGTTTCCTGCCACTCATTATGCTCGATACTAATATGTTAGTCTTCATACAAAGTTACAAATGATAAACAATTTCGCTATTTAATCTGACCTTTGATTAGCTGGAGTGCATTTGAGACAGTCAAGACAATGACCGTGACATTTTGTCTTAAAGTGGTAGCAGGTTTTTTTCCATTGTAACTAATTGCGCCATGTTGGGTTAAATTTAACATCGTAATAAAAGTTCGTTTGAATTAAGCAAGATTTGCTATGCTGGATATATCTGTTAAATATACTGTACATGTGTATTGACCATATGAACAGCTGGATCTCTGTACACTAAATGGAATCTCCATCATGCAGCCATCATCTTGAATGCAAATTTGGCATCAAGTGGTGATCAACCAATGCATCTAACGGTAAGCAACCGATATAAGTGTTTTAGTGGCGCCCATGACGTCAGTGATGTTTATGAAATGTCCTAAATCGTATAACGCAGCTCTCTGTATAATTGTTAATTATTGAATGGCGAGCCAGGGTTCGTATCAAAGTATATTTCCAATCAATCAAACATATTACTTCAATTTCTTATTCGCCAAGGACATGTTTAGGATCATTGATAAAAATGGTGGTTATGCCTAATCAAGTATTTCACGCATGATCCCAACATCTTGAAAATTATTGAAATTCGAAAAACATTTGAACTAATTTTTTTTTAAATTTTGTTTGGCATTTGACAAATGTCAATATTTATAAATTATAATCTATCATATAAATCAACCTATCAACAAAAATCAAAACTACCAATATATTCTCCAAAGTTACACCGTGTTACAAAGTTAGTACGTGTCGAGTTAAGAATGGACTAGAGGCCCTATATATAGAGTAAACTTTTTCACTCTGCCCTAGCTCTGATGATCGTTTTGAACAGTTGCCCTTTTAAATACTCTCGACTAGGGCAACGTAGTCTGCAGTTTTTCGGTGCAAAAATGTACAATACCTTACTAAAATTAAGCTTAGTTGTAGACCATTTTCATAGATTTAAATCAAAATTATTTTTGTATTTAGAAGAAGCGCATCTCGAGGACGTGCTGGAAATTTATTTCCAGTGGTGAAATCACCACAATTAAATGTGAGATGTGGGCTTGTGTGATTGGGTTCTGTTTATATATTGTCTAAATTGGTAATTTTAAACATGGATATCAGAACTGGGAGTCCGCACCTTGGCAACTTACTAGCTATAGCTATTCGCTAAGGGCGTCAAAGTGTATTCGTCATTTTCTATTTTGTATGTTAAATTTAATTTCGCATTTACGATATTTTGTGTAGTTCAAATTTGTGTTTGCAATTTTGTCACGAAGGGTACATTTTGACCAATAAACTTCAACTTCAACCTCATCCTCAGTTTCTAATCTTCATCTTCAATCTTAACCTGACACGTTCTGTAGATGCTAACAAAAATTGCACCTCTAAACTTGAATATATGTTTTGCAGCGAATGCTAGGAATGACTGTGTGTAACAAGGTAATAGAAACAAAAATGGTAGATTGACCAAACTTGATTATTTAAAACTATCAAGTATGGTCAATCTACCATTTTTGTTTCTATTGTCTTGTTTCAAACAGTCATTCCTATAGCATTCGCTGCAAAACATTAATTTTAGTTGAGAGATGCAATTTTTGTTAGCAACTACAGAACGAGTCAGGTTAAGAGTGGACTTTTTCACTCTGCCCTCTATCGGCATTATAGCGCCAATTTGTTACTTGTCAACTGCTGCATAAGAATATATCGCTCCCCTAAAAATTATAGGATTCTCCATATGATTCTCACATGAACATTGTAAATAATCTGCAATTCTCACTTACAGTAGTGTTGATGCATCAATGGCTGTGCTATTATTGTAGTACTCTATAATTAGCCTCTAACTAAGTAAAAATGATGGTGTTCACTATTAATTCCAGCCTAAGCCCCATTCTGTCAGCTAGACCATCCTTAAAAGGCATTTTGGTAAAAAAGATCGAATTCCTATAAGCTGACTTCACAACGAGTGAGCCCCTCCCACAAATATCGCCATTTTTTGAAAGTACAGTTACCTTATTTGCATGTGAGGCATTAGGCCAACTATCAAATTAAGCTAACTGTCTGGCTGAATTTCCTCGTCTGCATATTTCCGCCATATTTTACGGGGTGCAAAAAAGCTTCGGAATTTCCTGACATCATGGGACTATACGTGGCGAAGGAATGAGGATTCTGGGTTATCCCTGTAGTAAGTTAGGCGCTTTTTTGTTCGTTAAAAAACACAATTACATTACTCGTATATTTAGCTGTTGTGGAAATGGGTTAAAGACCTTCCGCTTGCTGTCTGCTATGCCAGTAATGGCATCGAGCTAACCACGGTCTCATATTTTGTGTTATAAGTGACAAAATGCCGTCAGCTGCCCAATTCTCCCTTTTTTCGAATATGATTTTTTTGCCATTAAAGCCACATGTTCAGAGTTGGAACACGTGCACCACGTAATCTTTTTCCCGATAACAACTAGCATTTTTAGGAAGAAAGGGATGACAACGACCCCCGTTCGACGAGTTTTATCTTAATCGGCCGTTAGCCCACATTTTTCCCGGAATTTCTTAGCAGAACTACATGTATGCTTCGAGTTTCCACAGCCTAAAAAAGGCAGAGATCAATGGGTGTATGTAGTCTCAAGCTGATAAAGTCCGTCTTGAACGTGTACATCCGAGTGTGAAGAAAATGGAGGAGCAGGCAGGAGCCAGTTGCATAAAACCGACTTTTCCTCAAAAGTTCCACTTTCAGACAAAGTGAAACTTTCGAATTGAAAGTACATGTACATGCGTTGCCTAAAATTGTCTCTTTCGAGCCTAATGTTTCGGTCAGTTGCATAAACATCTCCTTTCACAAAACTGATACGCCTCCTGTATCGGTTTTATGTGTCGAAACAGCAAAAATTTGTAATAAAATTGAGTTTTTTGTTGCTTTTATTGCATATGTGATTACATTTTTCACGCCACTATGAATATGAATTTTGGTAATTTTAAAATGCCAAAAGTACTTCAGGCTTCTCCCAGACCTGAAGCACCTGGAACAGTCAGGGAAAATGAATTTACTTTGAAAAATCAGGTAAAATCACCAAATTAATCCTACATATTGGTTATCACAATAATCAAGGGATGGCATGCAATTCCTTGGAAATAGTAATGATATTGCCAAGCATGCATCTGACAACTCTTTGCTATTCGTGTATATACTGTACATGTACATGTATATGAAATTTCTCAAATTTTGCGTGCAAAGAGATTTCTTATTTGTTGCTAGACCAACTTAACACAATTTTTACTCCTTAGTTAGTTAGGAACTTAGGAAAGTCATCAAGATTAGGATGATCAGGATGGAAAGAGGCCAAGCGATGTGAATTGAAACGTGCATTTTTCCTTTAAGAAAGAACTATGCATTCTAAAATCGGAAAGTGATACTTTCAAAAATCTAAATGTGATATTTTCAAAAATCTAAATGTGATACTTTCGAAAGTATCAGTGACTGGCACTTTTCAAAGTGTTACTCTTGGGACGAGAATGCTACTTTTCTGAAAAGCCGTACTTTGGCAAAAGTGGCTTTTATATATGCATCTGGCCATGTATCATCGCTCCACCAATGTTGCCTTACTTGGCCGGATGCCTGGAGAAATTGATCCATATTTACAGTGAATAATGGCGCCACAGTCGCAGTCGACGAACACAACTTGTTTTGTCGAATCGAGCCTGGCAAGCGGAAGCCAGCCAACTGTGAAATCTTATCTACTTCCTTGGATTCGTGGCAGATTCCCTGCCCATGTCAACCCTTTATCTGCCATAGACAATGATCGTTTGACACAAAATGTTCTTTATATGAAATAGTCAAGTAACCCGTTCAAGTGAGCTACTTGGCCACTGCGCTAAGTACACCATCTCCGTTTAACTCACTCCATTAATATTCATTTGATACACGCTGTCACTAACATTGAGCATGTTGCGCAAGCGAGATACAGGGTGGGCGCTGCGGGCATGAATCACGCACCATGGCGCCATTTCAATATTAATTTCCGCAGAAAACACACCGAGTCATGGACGCCAGGGATGCATAAATGCATGTCTATTTGAATGGCAATGGCGCTCCTAGCCTATGTCAGGTTTTTTTCGGCCATTTTTCCGGGAACTATCCGCCCACATCAGAATTATTGGCGAAAACAGGCTGCTAAATCCACTCGATAAGGTTGGACGTTAAAAAAACTACTAAAATATGGTTAAAATATTTAACATTGAAAGTTAATTTTGAACAGACTTGCCCTTGCATGCAGCTCGCCCACACAATCTAAAATTTAGTGATAAATAAACTGACTGATCTTTCGCGAAATCCCAGCGCCATCTATGGTGACTATTCCGAAAGTTACTGCAGGGTTCCCAAGAGATGAAATTTTAATTTCCCTGATTTTTCTTCGACTTTTCTAGGCCCTGGCCAGTAAAAGTGCACAAAACATGATGGTATGAGTAGGATATGTGCAAATCTCCCTTACACAGTGGACTTCACCTAACAGCACGTAGGCTTGGCTGGGCTGCTTGCAAATGTTCCTGTTTTTTTCCTAACATAACCTTACATTTAACCAATGGGCATAGATTATGCTAGGTTGGGTTAGATTAGATTAAGTAATATTTGCAAGTTACCTCGGAAAGCCTTTACATTATTAGGAGAAACTCACTTTTGCGAGATGTCCACATATCCTAGTAAAACCAAACATGACATACAGTATATCAATGTATGAAATGCTATAGTTATTGTTTATTATCAATGGACAATTTCGTTGTTAATTTCTTCCACTGAATTGCTTGTCAACTCTTGATTTTTTGCGTTAACTAATAACAAGCCTGCATGGAAAATCAGGGAAAATGGATTTACTTTGAAAAGGCCAGGGAACTTCAACAAATCCCTGACCTTTTTTAAGTAAATCCATTTTCCCTGATTTTTCGAGGCTTTTCCAAATTCTGACATTTCCAGGCTTTCCAGGCCTGGGGGAAGCCTGTACTGTTGTTTTTTCAAGTTTATTGTCACTGTCTGGACTGCATGTCAAACGGCAATAAATAAATGGATTCTATAGTTTTGGAAATGGCGCTCCAAGCACCGAATCTGCCTTTGTCCATCTTGACCAGGGCAGAAACTCCAATAAAATGCTCGCAACCTTTCTACACTTTCATGTTGCTTCTTGAATATTAATATGCAATGCCATAGAGTAGGAGGGGGCAGATAAAAAACGGCTGGGGAGATGGCATTTGTGTGTATAAGGTTGTATAAAAATGTGGGTAAAACCGAGTAGGGGAGAAACTGGGGCATGAGGGGACAGTGGTCAAGTTGACACTTGAAAAAAAAAAAAAACGCACGCTGGATATCTGAAAATTATCGAATACGTGTCAAAAACAGTTACGACCAGTGGCAGAAAATCTGAAAAATATTCCATTTTACATAACGGTTCCTCCAAATTAATTTTCCTACAGACTAATGGATTTCTAGTACATGCATTTACCGAAGTATCATGCCGTCCCTTGCCTTTGACCCACATTTCTCGTGGGGGGTGCCATTGGTGATACCCATGCGTATATAAACCAGACTATGTCACTTCAATTAAAGCTCATACAGCACATGGGCATTTTTTGAAATTCATTGTGGAAAAACGAGTATAGAAGACGAGTTATTGGACATTTAAAAAACCGGACTTGTGCCTTGCACAAAAAAACTTGGCCCCGTGCAGACCGTGAGAATGGTAACATTATCCACGTGTCCAGGGTAAAAAACCCGAGTAGTAGAAATTCATGTAAATTTTTGGATTTTAAAATCTGAGCAAACGTGAAATGTACATTATCTTCGCTTTTTTAAACTCCATAAAAGCTGTTTGAATGCCATTGGATTTTAGGAACTTGAAAAATTGCAAGCAGAAAGTTACGTGGTACCGTTAGATGGCGCGACGATCTTGGTTTTTAAATTGAAACCGTTAAAATAAATTGTGCTAACTCAACATCTTCAAATACGTCAAATACCGCAAATGCTCATCTCATTCAGCGAGCAGTGCAAACACCTCAGCGCTTATCTCCCCCAAAACGTGACAAATTATCTTCTGTTTTCTCAAAATGTTAATCAGAAATAATTAATTTTGAACATCATTCTTGGCCACGTCCTTATCAACCCCAGAAACACATTTGTTTGTTACGTGACCTATAACCGTGAGCAGATCCAGCTTCCCCTACCCCCTCGTTTCTCCAATTTTGCTCTGAAAAAAACTTCAGAATCTGAAGAATGCCAAAAAGTTCTCCGCAGAGGTTAAAGTTCAACGAGTTATCGAGTGAAGAACTACACGATACACTTCAAATATATTGCTCATTAGTAAGAGGAATGTCCATAAGGAGCAAAAAAGGTGGACTTGTTCTTTAAAAGGCACTTAACTGTGTGAGTGTTGGTCTGTGGGCTTACACATAATATACGAGTACACTTGTCCATTTTGGCTGATTATACTCGAAATGGCTTACAGTGAATGGGAGGAGGGATACGACATGACATCCAGAAAAACCTCTTAAAATTCTTAAATTATGACAATACTTGTCTTCTTCTCGATTAACATTGTCCTCTGCAATACATGGTGTTTAAAGCGCTCTATCACTTTTTCTAACATATAGCAACTTAAATAATTGTTTTATAACTGCTCTATATGAAAACTAATTCAGATCGAGTAAAAGTTAACTTATTAGTTCACGTTATACATGTATTAAGAAGAAATACATCAATGATTAGAATTGCTTGCTTGCTGACGTACATGTAAAGCATCTTTACATTGTATTAAATTTTAAACAAATTTTAAATTCATGTGTTAATGGTAAGGAACAACAATTATTTGGGCCAAGGTTTGGTAACAAATTAATGCTTTGCTCGGGTCATTCGGTATTAACAGGTACAGGTAGCGTGCTGAGAACCATTGCTTAAGTATTACTTAAGTATCGTGGTAGGAAGTACTCTTCGAATAACAGAATATTCCATTTGCATAAGGCATGGTAATGCAAGAAAGACATCATAAGTGGGCTTACATTTCCCATAATAGAAGCTGAATTAGATTGATATGCATAGTTTTTTTTATCAACTTACATTGCAATGAACCCCCTCTTGACTGCGGTTTGAAACATTGACATAGGATCTTAAACCTATAGTTCAGTTTAAGTAATATCATCTATGTTTCAATAAAATGATCTCGGATTAAAATCCCTTTCGTAGGCAGATATTAATCATTTTTGGCATAAATTTAAATACGATAGCTACGCACAATCTAAAATGTTATTTTTCAGTGTCATCTTTGATTATGAATTAGGTTTTTATGCTCGTATTTTCTTTTTATCCCCTTCAGATAAGAAGATGCAAAAAAAAAAATAATAAAATACATTCGCTTTTTTCTAGGCATGAAATAGCAAAAAAACGTGCATACAAAGCGGTTGATAAGATTCTTGGCTACATCTTACAATGAATACACGTTTTTTACAAACGCCATTAATTGAGCTTATTTTGATTATTTCAGCAAATCATGTACATCACCATTTTAGGCGATCACACAATCATGCAGTTTTGCAAAAGCGACAGTTATGTACTGTATAGTTGCCGAATTATCTTCGAGGTTTTTTTAGGAATTTTATAAAGAAACTATTACGGTAATACTATTATATTACATGAAAACATAACACAATAATTTTTAAAATCCTTGCAATTTCCTAAATAAAAAATCGAAAATATGTTTGATAAACATTTGCGAAGAAAAAAATACCGATGGTCAAATTTCGAGTGGTCACAAATGGCATCCCACTGCGGGGTTCAATGAACCTGTGTTACGCGCAACCCACTGAATCACGATACACCACTAGGTCAGTAAAAATCGACACCTGCTCAAACTGACCCCTCGATGACCACAAAAGGGACAAACAGATCAGGCAATACCATTACCAAGCTATCGCCGACCCTTACTACAAATATTAAATATTGCATAAGAAGGGGAGATTGAGAGGTGCATAGAAGGGGGATTGGGGATGAAGGGAATCCACGAAATTTTCTCATCAATAAGAATGGAATTAAACCCCAGGGTCAAATGTCACGCAGTGGATTCTGCTATAGCCGAGCTTTTATCCCCTTTCAATTGCACTCACTAGCTGAAGGTTCAATTACCCCCTCCGGCATGCTGAACACCGCAGAAGAAAAAAATTAACAGAAATTACCAAAGTGTTGTAAAACCTTTCATTCAGAAAGTGCGTGAGAACAATGCGGTTAGTGAGATGACCACTTAATTTGACACCGCTCAGTGAATGCAGATGGAAAAATGTTGCATACGAGAATCGAATTGGAAGCTGACCTTTTCTGACAATGACCTACTGAACCAGTTTGCAGGCTTGAGACGTCCCAAACAGTAGCTGTACAGAGGACATTTCCTCATTTCAAGAGCAGACAACGATTCAATGTCATTGTGCTTCGGCAGAATCTAGATTTTCACCAAATTCTGCGGACTTTCAAACCTAAGTCCGTTTGTACGCTATTAGTCGTTGGAATGCACTAAAATCAGGATTCCTACTTTTTGAAAACTTAGGGGAAATCATAAAAATGTCAGGGAAATTGAAATCAGCCCACTGTTCAATTAGCATCTTTTATACAAATTCTGAATAACATCCATTATTTTTCTTGCTTTTTTTTTAAACAAAACATTATGCAAAATGTCAGGGAAATGACTGAAAATTTGGCAGGGAATGTCAAGGAAACCGCCTTGAGAATTTGAGTGGGAAACGCGTGAACTTCCTAATGATAACAATACAGGTAACAGTTTAACAATGATGTCAGCGTCCACCCAAATGAGGTGGGTTAATGGAGTTCATCCCCTGCCACATGTCATGTCTTTGCTGACAACAGTAGGTTACTGAGTTACATTGAATTGATTCAGCCAGGCTGACCGGTTAAGCACCCTTCGTGTTTCTTCAAAAATATATATTCATTCGACCAACCATCGCTTGCAATTTTCGCAGGTCCTTGAAATCTAAGCAGAAAGCATAACCTTCCTCGTTTCCACCAATGCAGGTATTAGCTTTCCAAAAATCCTGACTATTTCTTCTGGGAATAACGGTCTGATCAAGTTGACAGTCACCCTCCTACCCAAAGTTCCAAGAACACGCTTCATTTTACAGATTCATTACCGCAACGCTCATTCCTGACAGTGACTGTCTTAATGCAGATATCAGTGCAGTTCGTTATCGTTTTCTGCGAACGACTTCCCCCCGGTGTCCATGAATGAGGACATCGACCATCCTTGGGCGTGTTTTGGTGTGGTGAGTGGCAGAATGGTGCCTGTAGCGCATGCAGCGATGATATTTCTGTCATGGTCACGCAAAACCCATAGCCGATTACTGTATTGGTAGGCTACAAGGCAACTCTTTGAATTATGATTCACCGGATTCGGATGACGTTGCTTCTGGATTGGTGATAAATCACTGGACGCCGCATCACCACATGTCGCCACCATGATTGATGGTGAGATGCGCTCCATGTGTTTCTCTCGCTCGTTCTCCGTGCTTTACGAATTAATTAAGCCGTTTTTAATTCATTTCGGGGGGCGATATGGGCTTGCAAATGGCGGTCCAACCTCATCCGCTCTTGCGAAGCCAGAAGTTGCAACGTAATGCTAAGGAACATCACTCCAAAATTCCATTCCATTCCATTCCACGAAAATCACTTATCATCAAAATTGCCACGTTATTGTCTACTATCGACAATCGATGACGCATTAAACTACGTTAATGCACGTGCAATTCTATTGGTACTACTCCAGGGTTCCACCGGGAATGTAATTCTCAACTTTCCTGGGCATTCCAGTATTTAAAAGAAATTTCCCTCACAGCCCTGAGCACTGAAATTGAAAATGCCAAAATATGGCAGATGCCAATGTAACGAATGCTACATGTACATTATATTTATTGTTTATTCTGTATAGACAGGAGACAGGACATGACTTTTCATTAGAAAATACAAATTTAGATTAGTTTTTCAAACTGACAATTTCATTATCAATTTCGTCCTCGGAATTGGCTGTCATTGCTTAATTTTTGCGTTATAGCCAATAACTAGCCATGTAAAATATATTAGTATTGATTTGATGAATTTCCTGACTTTTCAAAGTAAATTCACATTCTTTCTTCTGTCATTTTGTATAAACAAGAGACAGGACATGACTTTTTATTAGCAAACAGCAAATTTAGATTAGTTTTTCAAACTGACAATTTCACTATTAATTTTTTCCTCGGAATTGCTTGTCATCTCTCGATTTTTGCGTAACAAAAATGTAAATCCATTTTCCCTGACTATTCCCGGCCTTTCCAGCTTCCCTGACAATTCCAGTTTTTTCCAGGTCTAGTGAAACTCTGTACTCCTTCAATGCAAAATTAGCAACTTAAACCTTGTCTAGCACCAATTTCAGCGCACTACTTCATGTACATGTATCCATTCCCCTCGCTCTGATAATATATACAATGTACACGTACAGGTACTTCTGTGATGTTGCCTTCCTACACTACTTATCATGATGGTGCTGCCACCAGGGAGACATCTCAAGACTATGAAAAACTGTTTATATGATGTAATTGTTTTTCGCTCTTACGCGAGTGATTTTATTAGGTGACGTGAATTTCAACAAGTCAGCGTCATGACGATGTCATCATCGTGGAGATAAATGGCAAAATATCTGCGGTGTGCCACTAGGGTCCTTTCAATGAGTTTGGCCCAGTTTACTCTGGTAGACCATAATGGCCACTTGTTTGGCTGTTTGTATTTTGGCCGCTGCCGGTCACTCATTCAGGGCTGTCGCTACCTGCCCACCTGCCCCAGGGTGTCCATTGTGTCCACCCCTCGCCCGCGTTGTCCATCCAGGTGTCCAGGGGTGGCCTAACCCGTTGGGACAGCTCGCACACTTCATTAATTTCTGCTTGAAAATGGGCATCACGTCGATTAGATGACTGGCCACTCGTGGCGAGTGTCGCCACCCTTTGATGCCAAAGCCGATTTGTTTGCCAATATATTGATAAGTGAATTGGTCGAGGGCCCAAAAAAAGGGTTCTTTCACTCACGGTCAATTGACATTGTAAACCCTTTATTATCCATTGACGAAAAAAGTGGGGCTAATAACAACGCAGAAACCCGTTCGACATCACCACGACCGGTCCACCCAACAATGGTCACCACCACTGCTTCAGCATATTTCTAAAGCCTGGTGAATAACGTGAAATTCCAGAATAAACGCTGAAAGTATCTTCCGCCCTCTTTGTAAATCAAAACAAATTGCTTTTATTCGGGAACGTCAGCTTTCGTGTGACTTTCCAACTTTTGGTAACTCGTGGAGCCGCAGGATGGCGCCACGGTCGAGAGCCCCAATAATCCGCCCATCCCCTCTCACAAAACGACCAAAGTGATAATTTTGATTTTTATAATTTTAGATGCACTTTCGATCTACCCACGTTTAGATATTGGTACCAGATACATGTACATGTAAAGTAATATGAATTCGGGTCATTTTTCGTGCCAGTTGCTCCCAATGATCACCCCATTGAATGCACATGCTGTTGGCTTACCTTGGATGTATGCAAATTGGGGACGTGCCAATTTGCATAGCCTTGTACGATGTTAGTCACACTAGGATTAACCTACTGCAAATTGCTTGATCATTAAATTCATGTTAATAATACATGTACAGGTGTATTGCATTGCATTTGAGCCCATCAGTGTCCTTGTAAATTTGCATAAGTCGCCTTAAACTCGAATCCAACCAATATATCCATTTTGAAAAGTAGACCTCAACTGACCACAAAACAAGAATCCCTAGATTCAAAGTGAAACTCCTCAAAATGTGCAGAGCTAATATGCTTAAGCCTGAATATGCAAGAGGACTTTGAAAAGGCCCCTTTATTACCACAAAATAAGATTGCTCATGAATATGCTTCAAGTCCTTCTTGTTTGCACATGTGAAACCCAAGGTGTAACCACGTGTGGATTTACCATCATTATTTAAGAAATTTATTAACTAATTTTAATGCACGGTATAAGAACAGTTGGTAAACTTACTGTAGTACAACAATTTAACAATTTTTTTAAACAAATAAAAAGTTTCGAAGATGTCATCTGTTTTCTGTCATCTTAATGATCGCAAATGCAGGATATGAAAGATTACAGAAGTGGATTTCGGGATTTCAAATGCAATGCATTACAGTTATTGGAGCACCCTGTAATTTGACTAATAAACGATAATTGGGTTAGTAGACTCGTTTGAGAGGGTTTTAAAGGGTTGCGAAATGCATCGTTTGTCTTGCCCCAGATACACTTTGTTTAGAACAATGTCTAACTTTATACAAGTGCAAAAAGTGAAAGTTGAAACAGTTGAAATTTGTACAAGCGGAGCACAAAGAGGAATTTGATATTTAAAAGCAAACAACTGAGCCTTTCGCTAATAACGTTATTAAAAATAAAACCTGATCCACATCCAATGGTGCAATATTGTTAATGGATATTTAAAAGTAGACCTGATGTTGACCCATTTTCTCACGGAAACAGATTGAGTTTCAAAATAACGAAATGTTGAATACGATAGATGACCATATGCCATTAATGAATTTACCACACAAGCAAAATATGCATTGAAAATGCGAGTATTCTTGCACATGTATGGGACAAATAGCATTCTAAATTGACGATGCACGTGAAACATGCAACGTTTGTTGGAAGGGATCATAAAGTTTTATCCTCATTTCAAAAAATTATATTAAAAAGTATTAGTTTATACAGTACTATATTGTTACAAGGAACAAATTTTGGAAAAAGATAAAAAGGCGTGGTTACTCTCTTTTGAAATTGCGCTTAACACTGATCGATAATTTGGTATGATCAGTCCTAGATATGGTAATAAGCTGCACCAGAAACTCATTGAACTTTTTCCTGCACATATGCAATTTTCGATACAAGCGATCATAGCGCTGCCAGTATATGTACTCCCTGTGAACCAAATACATGCAATAAAATACTTTAGGAGTTCTAACTACTTTTTTTCCAAAATTTGCCCCTTGTAAGTAAACAGTTTTCAAAAATTGCTTTTTGCAATATGATAAAGGACTTTATGATCACACAGTATACTGAAATACACTGAAGCCATGCTTGCATAAAAATTCTAAGGTATATGCATTGTAAAAATACATGTTGAATGTTTCTCATGGATTTGCCAACGTTACCAATGACCATCATACATTATATACTGTCACTTGGCATGTTCAAAGGTACCTGCAAAAAATGCAGAAATCTGTCGCCACAGCACATTCGCCAACAAAGAACTCACTTCAAAAATCAATTGTTCATTACATTCTTGTATTTACTGGTGCGGAATACCATGGGTCGTCCATGGTTTCCTGTTTTAATCCCTGTTGAATCCATGGTTTTGCCTATGTAACCAATGACCACCATATTATAGTGTCACTTGGCATATTCTAAGGTTGGTGGTTATCTGCAAAAAATGCAGAACTTCAACAAAGAACTCACTTCAAAAATCAATTGTTCTTTATATAGCTGTGGGTATACCATGGGTCGTCCATGGTTTCCTGTTTTAATCCCAGATTTCACGTCGGTGTTGCAAAGACCGATGTTTACAAATAAATCCCCAGCTCGAAAAAGCCACGACCGCCTTGCATTGTTGAGAGGCATGTGCACCACTGATAATAAGTCAATTAGAAATAAAAGCCCCGTTTAGCTACACTAAGACATGTCATAACAGCGTTGGTGTAGCGTTCAATATTTACAGTAGTGCCAGAAGTGCGCTGTGCAGTGCGCGGTCCCTGGGGTGCACAATTGCGCCCTATAGCTTCGGGATTTTTGGTTTTTTTTCTTGTGCTTTGTGAGCGAGTCTCCTTCCTCCATCACCAGACGGTATTGTGTGCCACAACTGGGCTAACAACCCAATTTCTTCCGGCCTTGATAAAAAACGAATAGTGAGGGGGTAAAGGTGGACCGAAGAAAAAAAAACCAACCCAAGACCAGTTAGCTGCCAAAAAATGGGCTTTTTCATTTGTCCCGTTCATCAGGAGGGAGAGCCCTCACCTGCTCTTAATTGAAGTCCAAATTCCCCCTCGTGATCATTATTATGACCACCAGAGCACACCCTGACCAGCTGAGGCCACTTTCATTGTCCATCGTACTTGTACGTCGTCGAACAGCTGATTTCAGCTGTCCTCGGAAAAACTAACCGAAATCTGACCTGATTAAATTAAACAGATCGAGCCTGGTCGTGTCTCATAACGTATCACATCTACTTCTGGTTCCGGAATATTCAATGCAGATTTGCTGATACAGTGGACTCAGCTTAATGTGATCTCGGATAATGTCGTCATTCGTTTATTGTTACCGAAATCGCCAAGTCCCGAACGCTCGTATACAGATAAACAGCAAAATCACCTGTATTGAACCAACTCATTTAATTGTTATATATCATTTTACTCTCATTGAGGAGTCATAAAACAGGAGGAAAGAGAAGTTTTCGAAGAAAGTGTCTAAATTGATGTCCCATTTCTGTGAATATCGAGTCAAACAGAGGTGACTGATGAAAATGATTTTGATGTTGAAGAATATGAAACGTGCATCTTAGTTGAGAAACCACAAAAACTGCTGCGATGACAGATCACAGATGCACTAATAAGTTTGACTGGGTATGCAGCCTAAACCAGTTGATTTTCAAATACAATAAGGTATGAAGATGAGAATTTCATTAACGAACTTGTACAGAAAAATTGCAAGAAAACCAAAATAAGTGATTTGTTAACTGTAATATATCTTTATATTGTTAAATGAGCTATGTATATGTACTGTACATAAGAAGTCAAATTAAAATCGATTGCCTTTTCTAGTCATTCGGCTAATGTTATCAAAATAGCCTGGGCCCAATGTGATCACATTTAGCGGAGTCCATAGAATAACTTATCACATTTATTTCTAACTCTGGAATATTCAGTGCCGATCTGCTGATATGATTTGCACAAGAACCCCGCAGTGAACAATGCATTTTTGGTACATTGTAAGATTCATCTCATTGACTCATTCGGAGAAACGTCTTTTAAAAAGCACGCCCATAGAGATAATGTATCCGAAATAAAGTTTGAAAATAGATTTCTTATTGCCTTGCCTATTGGAATGCATTAACAAAATGTATCCAGCTATTTTTTGCGCGAGAAGCATTATAAGACTATGTAGAAACATGAAGAATTCGAAATCAATGATGGATCGTTCGCATTATGAAAAAGGGATGAACTTAATAATCTTTCATCATGATTTCCTCAGTGTTTTTCCATCGGATAGTTTTTCAGAGTAAACTATCTTTAAAAGAAGGTTATGAAACACAATGGATCATATGATATTCGGCACAATAAGCGAACTTCTATTTTCATGACTTTTTATCCACTAATGCCTTTTGCAGTCTAATTATCCGACATGGGCTACATTTCATCAATGAGTCATAAACCAAAAATAGAAGCAAGAGTTTAATTTAGGCTCACTAACTGTGCACGGATCTTTTCATTGTTTATTTTGGTCTGTTGCAATAGCATCTTTCATTCAGTGGAAATGTACCATGTATTTGTTATAGCAACATTATACAGCTAAGGTCTGAGTCGGGGAACTGATTTATTTTTCTTGTTTTTGGTGACAGCGACAGAGCGTCGTAACCATTTTTATAGGCAATAAAACTCGAGGTAGCAATGTCCCTTTGGTTAGTGTAAACGGTTCATGCGTATGAAAAATAAACTAGTTAGTGTTACCACTGTTTATATTTTTATAACAATGCACTGGCATGTTTAACCCACGACACAAAAGAGATGTATGAAGATCTCTCGCTGATTTTCAATTGCACTAGTTGAAGATTGCCTAGACAATCGTAGCGACATAATATGAACATTATCAATCACAGAGTGGAAATCTTTTTTTTGCTTGGTAATACATCCATGGTGCACCAGTTCTTATGGTTTTTGTCTGGGTACCCTGTCTAGCCACGCATGCATACGAAAGACGGCAGAGGGAGAAAAATCATAAAATCCAAAAAAGATAAGACATTTCATTGTCTTAACTGTTCCGTCATTTTCCATATATTAGTGTGCAATTTTTCTTTTTTTTTTTTCTTCTTCTTCTCCCTATTGCCTATGTCTGGACCCTTCTCTTTTTTATAACCGCATAGAAGGGCCTGTAGTCTGCTGAAACTGGAATTAAGTTTATTTCATTTTCGTCATAAAAATCTTCAATATTTCATCCGAGTGCAGCGGAGTAAAACTCCCGGTTTTGGGGCCCCTGGTGGGTATCCCAAGAAGTTCGCTGATATTCCCTGGTCGCAAAGTTTCAGTTACATACAGTTATGAACATGCAATGCAATAGTGCTATATTGTGAGTCTGACTTATAAAACGCAAAGCCATGCACAATGGTAGATCTATTGTATTTATCCTCGTAGCAGACGGTATACCATCAATACAAATGTGACATTGTGTTGTACTGATATAATTTTTGAATTCGTATTTAATCACAGAAATGTACAATACTGTTCACTGGATGATGCTATGACGTTCCTTGGAATGGTTATGTGGCTTTTCAGAAAAGCAAAATCAGGGTGGTGTTGAATTCCAACATTTCTTGCATGTGTTGCCATTTATTGAGACAAAAACATGCAGTTGTAATGGCACTCCACTGAACAGCATTGTTTTTTGGCGCAAACCCATGCTGTTTTTAATTATTATGTTGTTGCGTTTTCCACTGGCAAATTCCAATATTTCACTGATGTGTAAATTAGTGTCTTCCCAGGTAAGGTAAACTAGACTACACCAATTATTTAGAAGCCATTTATACGTGTAAAAGATTGTTCTCACCTTGTACTTAGTATTAATATACACGCGAGTTTCCTTGCCATTTGGTGTAACCATATTTTTCACCTAAACTCCACATTTATCTAGGCAAAGCTTTGGTTGCTTGATCTTGGATACACTTGGATACACTTAGATGCGCTGTAGATCAACTTTCGTCATTGTTCACTAGATACATGTAGATATACATTAAGTAACTTATTTTTCAAACTCTTCTAGGAACATTCAGTAGAGAAAATCAAAAATTCCTTGCTTTAGCATGTAAGTTAAAGCATAAGTGATGATGCCAGAAGCAAAAGGTAACCGATGCAAATTATCGCCAGACAATGGAAGCCAAATAGTGCTTCTGTGGTTTAACAGCCCTCTTAACCTGTCCAACCAGCCCTAGACCATATTTTTGATCTAGTGCACGTGATAGTGTTGATGAGTTGTGACACGCTCCCATACAGTGCGGGGGTAACTTTGTCATCGTTGGTAAACCGTGGCTCATTTTTTAGGGGTACATGCATGCTAACTTCCTGGCCGTTTTTTATGATAATTTTTCTGTCAGGGGTGCGGAGGGGATAAGGCTCCAAAAAAAGGCCTGGTGAGTTTATTTAAGCACTTTCCTTCTCTCCTGATAAATTCACACAACCTTGAGTTCGTAAACCAGGAACAGCTGGTTGCGCAGGTTAGTGCACCCTAACGGTTTTGCCTTCCAAATAAGATTTTTTGCTGAACCCATCAGTCAAAGCAGGACTAAAGAAAAGCGCGCATGCAAAAAATCATGCAAAAAAGTGGAACTCGTAAAAAACGTTATGAAATATTACGCAATGTGGCGCAGGGTGGCGCAAAAAAACTGGTGTAAAACAGCACGTTAATGAATTCAGAACCAGGGCAGTGTTTCAAAGAGTCTAGGCCAAACGGAAAATGTGGGTGCCACTTGCACGCAAGCAGCGAATACCTAAAGAGCAATCACCTCAACATTTACTTCTGAAATAATGCCAGAAAATGAAAGCAGATTTTGGATATTGCTCATACAGTGTACATTGGATATTACATACTGTATGTTGGGAAGCAACTGCTATAATTCTGACCGTGTAGCTTCTTTTTTAACAACGTTTTGGTATATCACTTTAACTGTGTTAATCGTCAATTAAATTTAATCGCTGTTTTGGGCAACCGGATATAATATTAGTTTTGTCTGAGGTCGTCAAATTTTCTATTTTCTTTTCATTTCGGTTTTACTTGTACTGTGCGTGTAGAGTAATAAAAATCAAATTGCCCAGTTATCTGTCCTGTATAGTGAAACCAGTTGTTCACCACAGGTTTAATGGCTAACGAGTTTAAAACAAGGTCTTGGTCAAACAAACAAAGTGATTGAAATTAAGCTTTGTCTAATCTACATATACATGTAGTCGTTATAGTCATAATTCTGAGAGCCTGAGAGTGCGGTTGATTATTCCAAAAGAGCCTCGATAGGAATTGAGAGCCACTTGACATTTCTCATACCCATGTTAGTTAATCGGAAAAACTTTGAAAAGTTGAAAAATATTAATTTATAGACTCAACAATTTCCATTAATTGAATCTAAATCTACATTCATATAAATTTCTTTGCAAAATCAAAAGCAAAGTTATGTATCACAACTAATTGTGTTTTACTGCCAGATGTACAGATCAGAATTAATTTAAAGTAACGAAGCAGTTTTCTGTTGCTAACTGGTCATGTTGTCTTTTCATGTTTACATATCCACAACATGTAATCATGTATCCAGGTTATTAATTTTCGATATCATTCATCTCAGTTAATGTTGTTGAATATTATATTGCTTGGATTAAATCAGATGATATTACCCATAAAGCGAATTATTTACATGTAATTTCATTTTGCAATAAAGCATGATGAACTTTTAAAAGCCCACACAGAGAAAGAAAGGAAATGAAAGGAAAATGATGCGCGTTTATATAATGTATGTACATGTCTATGGTCCAGTTTACATCTAGCAAACTAATTACACGATACTGGATATCTTTTCATACAAAGTAGCACAGTCCTTGATGCAAAACATGCATGCTAAATTGGCCACTTAATATGCACGGCGACTATATTTAGCGCAAAAAATTAGGCCATTAAAACTTTTTAAAATCAAATTAAAAATTAGTTCTGGTGAAATTACAGCGTGAATACGTGCAATTTCTGCATATATCAAAAATCTCGCATTCACTGGCTTATTCCCTAAGACGTTTGAAGGTCCTGACTAACAATCAGCCTTGTCAAATTTGTTTACGAAAGAAGCCTACTCACAAATTCAAACTCTTTACAATACTACTGGCCTAGATGACAGAGATGTGGTACGGAAATATTATGTTGCACTTTTTGCCACAATAAATGCAATCACGCTGTTTGCTTCTATAATTGGTCGTGTCAAAAATGGCGGCCATTATAGAGAAACCCAGTTAACATTTCGTCAATTTTTATTTTTATTATCAGTTTTTTTTCGCAATTTCAACTACTTTTCTTTTTCAATCTTATTTTCCAACTAATGAACCCGTCAGAATTGGGTCATGCCAACGCAGGCTGTTGCAAGAATGCATCATAGATGGCGTTGGGATCGTGCAATAAAGTTGGCAGATGGGGAAAATAACGCCTATTAGTTAAATTATGATGCTTTTATTGCTGCTGCTGCGAAAGGGTTTTTGCAGTGTTTCAGCAATCTTCAGACTGGCTCCATAAATGTTTGATTACCTGATCAGGAAGTACATTCGGAATGCATTCCTTATCTGTTAGCCTTGGACCACTAACACCGACAAAATGGCAAAATAGCGTGCAAATGATACCATTTCAATTGCGTGCAATGACTTCGAGTCGATCCAATTAACGCGCTTTTGTAACGAAACTGGCTGTTACCTACAACCCTTTTTTTGGTCTGACTGAGGGTCTTTCAAAAAGTGGTTTTGCCAAGGAACAACACTGACTGATCCAGATATCCAGATTCTATTTCGACCATGAAAATGCAATAACGTAACCTTTGAACGTGCTACAGTTGTAGCTTGACCACAACCGTCAATTTTACATCGTTAGTTCGCGTTTTATTGTCGACCCATTTCATTTTTCAAACATGGATTTTAAACCTTCGTCCCGTTATCTTATAGCCAATTATTACGGTCGTTTGCGCCGATCTTCGTTACCGTTGGTGGCAGATGTAAAAGCTATTCCAAGCCAAGAATGAGGTTAACGAAAACCCAAGTAAGTGACCATAAAATTACTAGCACGAATGGGCCATTTGCAGGTTTACGATAAAAAACGTAAAAAAGTTAAAACATAACTGGGGAAAGCCTGGCTTGTAAGGTAGGGCTTTTGTAAGGTGAAAGTTAATTGGAAGTTTGGGGCAAATATTTTGGGAATTTCTCCAATTTCAAAACCATAAAAAAGTGAAATGGTTTTCGGGATTTCGCTGCCTTTGTCGAGGGAATGCAACGTGACCCAGGCTATAAATAACATCTGAAAAAGACATAAGTCCTACAAACCCAGAAATTCCGCAACAATTTCTTTAAAACTCCATTCCACATTCCCTGCGTTTTAAGTTTACGTAAATACTAGGCCCACTCATTTCCCCAAGATTTAGAACCACGAAGATTTTCAGGGTAAATAGCCTACATGTACATTGGCAGTATGCAATCACCAGAACCTCATGATTTCATTAAAATTAATGTCACGAATACTTTCCACTGACATTTTCTGATATCTTTAACTTTACGAGTACATAAAAATTGCTACATCTATTTAATAAGTATGAAAATCTTGAAAATATAATCAAATAAACAAAGAAAGTCGATCAAGTGTGAAATGCAAAGACAGTAAAAGAGATATTGCTTTATCTTATCTTTATCACATAAAATTTAATGAACTGATGAGTTCTTATGCATTATGTTTCTTGCCATCAACCAAAGATTTTCTAATGTGACTTAGCTACCGTATCTCGTTGCATAAATAGTAGATATCATAAATTTCAGTTAGTTCACTGAAAATAAAGATGTCAGTTTTTCCCGCACAGGTCGGTGGACACCAGGTTAGGAACCCCTGCTTATGTGCAATAATTTCGAGCAGAATTACGTTGTATACTTAAAAATACAAAAATTACAATTTTCCAGCCATCAGGACTTGGTTAAAAATAAAATAAAACTCATGAATCAAATATAACTACTGTTATGGATAATTGGTCATAAATCATTCGAATGGTATAATTTTCTTAAGACCATATTCAGTCTGTATATAAATTACCGTCAAGCTCAACTTAAACAGCGGTGATGGGGTTCCGTTGTAGCCCAGAAAATGCGAGCTTTTGGTCATAAAACAAAAATACCGTTTTTCAACGAGGGCTCCCTAACTGCACCCTTGGCATTGGCAATGAAGAGTGAATTAGGTCAATACCCCAAAAAAATACGTCGTGAAGGTTAACCGAAAATATGTAAAGAATTGACATTGTATTCCCCAAAACATGGTGGAAAATGGGTTTTGGGGTAAAACGTCCTCCTGGGACACTTTTTTTCTCGCTTTTTTTTCGTTTCCAAGGACACAGGGGTAAACTTTCTATCGAACATTTGCCAATTTGTTGTAAATGAGTTCTGACCACTGGCTATAGTCCACCCTAATAAGGCTTCTGGTCCTCAAAGAATGTTCACTTCAAATCCAATTTGGTAATGGGCTTGAAAAGTTGACCTTATTTTTCAGCTTGGATACTGAACTCTAATAGATACCAAACGCTGAAAAAACAGATAACACCGCAGCTGTTGAGGAGATTTGAGTTTTTACAATATTACTACTACTGTTAGTGAGTACTGTATTGTTATTAGTCACTTTTCTTTTCGTAAGTTTTGCTTTTTGCTTGATAAAGCGACAAGAAGTTTCACAAATATTGCTGGTTTTAGTGCCTGAGCAACAACTGTCTTAAGAAATTACAATAAGAAGAATACAACATAGCTAATGCAACCTTTCTACCTATTCCTCAAAAACTTTACAAGTATAAGTTGACAAGTTACAAATATATGGAAAGAAAAATATGGGTCTGTAGTATTTCATGTACCGGTATGTTACATCAATGATATCGAAAGCTTGTAATTATTAGCAACTCTCCCAATTTGATTAAATGTACTTGCAATTTGTAATGTATGGCGTAATAAAACAAGAAGTGCAGAATATTTTTGTTGTGGAACACAAACTCTTGTACTGTATATACATGTATTACTCCATACCTCTACAAGTACAACTCCATACCTACTGTCCAGTGTGTTCCAAAAAAACGTTAAATTTCCTTAGTGTCCACTTGGGGTTTCCTGCGCGCATGTCCACCTCATTCACTTTCAATAGTTGCATTTTCCAAAAGAAAACGTCCACAACTGACCTCTTTAGTGGTCCACTCCAGCCCTTGTGCAGGCCACCAGAGCACCTTCAAGTAGGGCAGTGTCATGTAACTTGCATTTGAATCGTGGACCCTTTTTAGTCCCGTTATTGTGCATGGTCCATTTGTAAGGCTCGCCTATGGGTCAGTAGTCCAGTTGCCCCTCCAGATTGTGACTGCGAGGTCACTCCCAATTCATTACCTTCGTACGTATCGGTCACAACACTTCACCGCTACGTCGCATTGACCAAACACAGACTGGACAGGTTAACTACAGGTGGCCGACACCACCAACAATGGTCGAAAAACGGTCCGGCCATTGTCCGTTAATAAGCTTACTTCGAGCTCCAACCCACGTGCATGAACTGTATTTAGGGACCGAGAGGTCACCACGATCTCAATCGCCTTCTGTCGGTCACGTTCATTCTGTTCACAAGGTCATGAACAGGAATTAAATATCGTTCAAGGCGAAAATAATGCAAAAATACATGTACATGTAGGTACGGCCTTGCATGCAATAATTCAAAAGGCGTTAGTAAGGACCAGGCTGCCCAACAGTGGTGTGGTCCATGACCCTTATTCTTGCGGAAATGCCATTTGGAACAAGGACATTTTATGTTACTGCTAAGCGATCATCAAATAAGATGACCACTGATGATCTCTCCCAATTTATGCTTTCGTCTTATGGTATTCTGTGCGCAGTATAATACTTAAGAAGCAGCAATTCAGAAACATTACATTGTCAAAAAAAAAACTAATAATGAAAATCATATCGAGAGAAATTTTTTCCCGATTTTTCATATTCATGATTTCACCTCAATGCAATGTTTGAGATGTCACAACTTCTGGCACAAGCTTGTTTACTGTAGCTCATAACATCTATAGAGAGCATCTATAGACTGCAACTGAAAAGTTGCACCCAGGCCATTAAAAAATTTGTTTTGTGAAATGTTTAATTTAGGAATTTCATAATTTAATCTACAACTGATAATTCAAACTTTTCTATATTTTGACCATTCCAAACAATGTAAATTTCCAAGGATTCGCGTTAAATATGCAGTTATGGCACGTTTGTATTTTTATTTACATGTAGCTGTACATGTACACTGTACGTTATGCTGTAGCTGTCACCATTACGGAAACTTAGTTTACTACAACAAGTCGACTCTGGTAAAACCACCAAATGTTTTTCATTGATGCGATCTTGAAGCTAATGACGGATTGTGTTATCATAAAAACTCATTTTCAAACGTGCAGTTATGTATCCCATCCTTGAAAGTTTATGAGATCAATGACTGCAGCACTGACAATAATAAAAACAACTTGCCTATAGAGCATTGACGTTGTGAATGGTCGGATGCATATCGAAAAAATTAGGAAAAATATATGGTGTACATGTACATGTACATGCATTTACAACCATGCAGATGAAATGATTAAAAAGTAAAACTGCAATTTGTCGTTGCATGTCGAATACCCCATAGGATTTCCCTAACATTCCAATTCAACGTCTTGCTTTGTCTTACGTAATTATGGCAAATAAAGCAGTCACAATTTCGATTTTCGCGTTGTTCTTCAAATTGAAATTTGTTGCTGACACTCCAAATGTCTATTTTATCAAGACGTGACTCCTCTACACCCCACATATTACCATCTAAAGAATGATAATGGATTCTGTGTCTCAACGTCAAGTGTGTGCAAAAGACCAATAACCCAACTGCAACATCTTGCAACTGTTGTTAGCAACAGTGCCTAATTGCCACAAGCAGCGAAACATCGCGATACATGCCTATTAAAGCGATAATCAGGGTAGAAAAACGATAGGAAAAGTTAATTTTTGGGCCATTAATATCACAATTATCACTCTCAGCACGATGCTCCATCACCATTACCGTCAGCAACATTATTGCCAGCTTGAATGAACCATTAGGGGATCATCCAACGGCTAAAAA
Organism: Kryphioiulus occultus; assembly: GCA_034687865.1. Taxonomy (NCBI): domain Eukaryota; kingdom Metazoa; phylum Arthropoda; class Diplopoda; order Julida; family Julidae; genus Kryphioiulus; species Kryphioiulus occultus. The sequence continues at coordinate 42,044 of JAQGAF010000201.1, forward strand.
TCACTAATATTTATGTGTTGGAAGCAAAAAAGCACTTGCCTTGATTTGGTTTGGGGGATGCAGCATCCTATGCCCATTATCCAGCGAATCGTAATGTCTTCTGCTGACTTCTCGGTGATGCATTATTCTGGCATTTGTCAATGTTGAGCTCGTGTGGTGCAAGCAAACAGGGTGACCAGCTTCACTTAGCGCCTTTGCTGGCTGTGATATATAACCCAAGAAAAACCAGCATCTTTGCTATCTGAAATCAAGGAAAATAAAAATTAAAGGCGCTTGCTACAACTCGTGGTTACAACATTAACATCTGCATGTCTCATGAAACTTGAGGCATTCAGATCAAAAATGTCATGCATCTGCGGGGTTTCATTCACCGAAACCCCGCAGATGCATTATATTTTTGATCATTTGAAGACCTCCCAAACGGTATTGTTTATTAATTAATTCCCCTAAATTTTTAAAAATTCTAATCTGTCCATGAGTCGATACATCACCACAAAGATGTTGCTATCAGCCATGGATCTAAGCTCACTGGTCAATCCATCAACAAAAATCACTATGTTTTATTCTAAAGATCTAAAAAGTCTAAAGAAAGTGTTGAATACGCTTCGGCGTAGCATGCAGTACATTTGCACTTGTCAGAAAAGGCTCTGCTGAAAGCTCATGATATCCTGCCTATGCATGGCATCTGATAAACTTAAGACCTCTCATAAACGTTATTGTTTATCATTTGATTCCACTACATCTTCAAAATTTCTAATCTGTCTATGAGTTGATACATCACCACAAAGATGATACTGCACTAGCAAGCTATGGATCTATGAGCCAATCCATCAACAAATATCATGGTGCATGTTTTCGTCTAAAGATCTGATAAGTCTGAAAAGTCTAAAGCGTTTAAAGAATAACTGCTCAAGATGTTGAATACGTCGTAGTAGGGCAGTACATACCGTACTGTATGCACTTGTCAGAGAAGATTTTGCTGAAATCTCTTGATGTCTCCCCGTCGATACATGACATTTACGATCAATTAAAGACTACTATTCGGTATTGTCTGTTAATTAATTCCAATACATCTTAAAAAATGATAATCTGTCAAAGAGTCGATACATGACCACAAAGATGATACCAGCAAGCTATGGATATGTGAGCCGTTCCACCAACAAAAATCAAGACGTTTTAGTTTAAAGATCTCAAAAGTTTAAAAAGTAAAGTGTCTAAAGAATCACTGCTTAAGATGTTGAATACCCTACATCAGGGCAGTACATTTGCACTTGTTAGAGAAGTCTTTGCTGAAATCTCATGATGTCGCCCTGCATATGATTGACATTTTCGATCAATTAAAGACCTATTCGGTATTGCTTATTAATTAATTCCGCTGCATCTTCAAAAATGCTAATCCGTCAAAGAGTCAATACATCGCCACAAAGATGATGCTAGCAAGCTACATGTATGTGTATGTGAGCCAATCCATCAACAAAAATCAGGGTGTTTTAGTCTGAAGATCTTTAAAGTCTAAAAAGTAAAGAGTCTAAAGCGTCTAAAGAATCACTGCTCAAGATGTTGAATACCCCGCATCAGTACGGTACAGTCGCACTTGTCAGTGAAGGCTTTGCAGAAATCATCAGTGTTTTTCCCGTCTATGGGTCAAAAGCTATGGACAGCGGTGTTAACAAGAAAGCAAGGGTTAAAGGTAGCGATTTTTGCCAGGTTTGACACTGAGTGTCATTGAAGGGGGCGAACAGTGCATGGGCAGTTGAGGATCCCTGGACGCCCCGAGGCCATTCCCCTCGATATTCAAATGAGTTAGGGGGTACTCAAAGGGCTCAATTTTTCTCCAGCCAGCAGGGCTGTGACAGTTTAAGACCAGCGGGGTCTTTTTGTTCCTCGTGGTCCTTACCCGCTCGCACGCAGGGGGTTTGGGCCTACCCCTTCTCCGGCAACCTTTTGCACTTTTCATACAAGTATTTTTATTGAGAAAAAACTGCTCGTCCATTCCTTTCACCTGAAGGGGTTGCTCCTCCTCGAGCTGCTTTAATGGGCTGGCGACTACTTTTGGCAACTCTGCCAATTTGGGTCTGTCCCCCTTCAGTCCTCAGTCCTCCGTCAATGGCGGGACATTAACAGCGATGAAAGACGTTCCAAAAAAATGGTTCCCATAATGCCACTCTTTGGTGCCCTGGATGCTCACTCGGGGCCTATCGTATGGCTCTGCTCCGATCAGATTTGATGAATCGCATTTCCATATAGCTGCTGCAGCCGCTTAAAATGCGTGAATTATGTCTGCATATGCATACAGGTGGTGGCCATTGCACCACCAAAGAATGAAAAATCCTGACAAAATCGGCGTGAAAGGACTTTTTGGGATTGTCTGAGTTTTTTTCGCTGAATTTCCAATCATATCACTGGTGGACCATCCGTGGGCTGGGCACGGGGAGAGGTTTCAGAGTTTGATCAATGAAATAAAATGTCCCTTCCCATGCAGCCGCGGTCAGTTTGGGTCATCTGGCATAAACTGGCTAATCTGACGTGACTATTTCAACGAGTTTTTTTTCCTGAAAATCACCCCAGAACTTGGAGGGATCCATTAATCTTGCGATTCGACAAAAAATCTGTCATACACGTTTGAGTGATTGTGATTCGACGCAGGGCTACATTGTGACGAGATGGAAATCCGAGATATTAATAGCAAAACGCATTGTGCCTTATTCCTTAACGACTAGATTAAGTACTTCCTAAATATACAGCTGTTCATGGACTGCGTTACTAATTGTGCAATAATGAAGTGTTTTTTGGGCGCCAGGGACAGTCAACCAACACTGTATTTGAAAAAGTAATTACTTTCAAGCAAGACAATTTGATGTTTAAGAAATCCAAAGGTCCAGAATCTTTGACAACTATGTCAGGTTTTCCTCAGAGATGACATTTTCATCTTCCCTGACTTCACTGCCTTTTCCAGGTTTTAAAACAAATTTCCCTGATTACCCTGGCCATTTTAAAAGCTAAAAAATGGCATGGCAATACATTTTCACAAGATTAGCCTTGTTAATTTTTTTTACAGAATTGCTTGTCATCTTTTGATTTTTGTGCTAAGCAACAACTACATTAGCTATGCAAATCTGTTAGTGATTGGTTGAATTCCCCCTGACTTTTTAAATTAACTCAATTTTCCCTGACTTTTCCAGGTCTGGAGGGAAACCAGTACGTTTTATATATATATGATAAAATAATGTCTTTCAAGCAAAACAATGTTATTTTCGATATGATGTCCAAACATTGGTGACCAGCCAGAAGCCAGTTTAGATATAAGACAGTCTATAGACGCCGTTGCTTATCACAGCTTCTTCACAATCGCAAAAAGCGCATTTTCAATTCCACTGTTTTTACCAGGACGTGTTTGGTGTTTTTCGATACCCGAGTACGAGTTACTGAAGGAATTTGAAGGAAGCATATTGGGCAGTGTACGCTATTTGGTTGGAGTTGAATGGGAGCTGCCACGGTAATTTCGGAGCTGTCAACCCCTTGAATCCGAGCAAGTTTTTTCCCTGCTTTCGCCAACTGAATTGCTCGCCCAAATAATACTCGTTGGCAAGATGAACCGTAAAAGCCAAATGTTTTGAAACGAGAAGGGGTTAAACCTTGAAACGTGCTTTCAAATTGCCATGTAAACGATTCCGACTTACATTTCCATTATGCTTCACTCGCATCTTTTCAATGATGCCAATAAGACTCGCTGAAAAGAAGCTAAAAATACATTGAGCCGATGACAGAAATTACCACCAAAATGTAATAAATTTGATCGCTCTACGACCACATTACGAGCATAGCTGCTCGAGTATTCCCCCACTATACACTATAGTAGGGAACCAGGAAACGAGTAGTATGGTATTTCTTTTCCTTTCGTTTACCACATCTTCGTTGTACAGTTGTATGATGTGATACAATGTATTGGTTAATGAATTCTACAGGAACAAATTTGTGAGCACCAATTTACATACATGTATTAAAATAGAATATATCCATCCCACGCTTATGAAATGTCAGAATGAGAAACTTCATTGTTCATGTATAGCAATTGTACAGAATATGACCATGACATTCAAATGTCATTAAAATTTGAATAAATCAAGGAACAATGAAAAATTCTACAAAAACCCAGATTTAAAATGGCAACCCATCCTGATTTTGAGTGAAAACGTAGTGAGTTAAGCTGGACTTAACCTCACACCAGCAATTACCTTAATTGTTCTTCGACCCTTTCTACAGTATTTAATTTGGACATTCCTTCTCTAATTTGACGGTTAAAATCATACAATTAAGTGATTTGGAAATGGAATTCCGTGCCCTTTTTTAAATGCGTCATTAAATGCATAATCCATTATGCTGGTTTTATGGGCTTCGCTTTCTGTCATCTTCAGGTTGGATTTTAAAACCAAATCCGTCTTAAAAAAGAACTGCTGATGCACTGCACTGATAATGATAAATTTAAAAGGAATTTCTGAGAAAAGCAGATGAGGAATGAGTACCGAGAATTTTCGGCGAACCCTAATCTAATTAGTTTAGTGATGCTTCATCTGTAATTAGGCTCCCGTTTATCAAGTTTGGCAGTGTTAAGCATATGCATTTTTCATCTGCAGGACTGCAAGAAAAAAAAGAATCTCAACCGCTTGCCACCCATGCACATGTTGCGGCTAAAATGACTCAGATTAATTCGTCCATATGAAAACAATTGGTCATCATTATGAGTCAAGTAATGTGTAATTAAAAACGTATGTGTAATAACTCTGCCCAACTCTGAGATAGAAGTAAGACCTTTAAAAATGTAATTCAGTATAATTATGCTGATTACTATCACATCTGCAAATGTCCGTAATATAGCACAATTTCTCTAAAGTCGAGGCTGAAGATCAATATTATGTAACATTAGCAGTACACGATGTTCATTTCAATTCCAGATTCGTTGTAGCAGGGCTTCACATTGTAACGTGTGAAATTCGTTATTGCCCCGTCTCCAGCACCGATACTAAAAAAGTGAGCTTCTCCTAACAGCTCGTAGGCTGGCAGTGTTTGCCTGGCGGATAGGGGCAGCTGTAGACATTATATTGTTCGTTTAGTTTTAACACCAAAAACAGATAAGCTGAAATAAAGGCAAAATTCTGGTAGCTAGGACGGGTGACATTCTTATACAGGGTGAGGCAGAATAACTTGGGAGGATTTTTTCTTCTTTATTACCTAAATGTAAAATGTAGTTAATGATTGTTGATGACTATGGACAATTCAATGGCCAAGTGATCTTTGACTTTGTAATTCATTTTGAGGGTCATTCCATTTCAAAACTATCTAAACTATTGCTCAAACACTCCAAGTTGTATAGCATACTCAAATTAATCTGAAACATGTACTAGACAAATAGAGTTGAGTTGTACATGTACATGTAAATATTTTGTGCGCTTTTGGAACAGTGACTATACCTAGGTTTATCAAAATTCTACATATCTAATTGGACTTATCGTCTAATATTATATAATATTAAATAATTGGGCAATTGTATATCAAAACGTCGACAATTTGACTTCCATTTCGTCCATTTTCGCAGAATTTCTCCATTCCTTGTTCATCCCCCTTCTATTTCACCCCCATTCACCACTGATTTTTCTGATATGACTGATTTCTGATTCCCTTGATTTCTCTGATTTCAGGTGGACAGCTGAACGGCCAGACGATGCTTCTGTTCTCCAACGGCCACGACAACCCACACGGCCTTCGCGTCAAGAGCGCCACGCTGTGGGTGCAGTTGAAGTTCCGGACTCAGCTGGCGCGTCACTTCCGCCACGTGTTCCACGAGCGCAAGATCACGCTCTACGTGTTCCGGGTGCTGGGCGGCGGCGTGGGCGTGGGCAACGCCACTTCCGCTTCCGCCGTCACGCTGGAGCTCATCACGTCCATCCGGATGTCCATCAAGCACGTGGGCTGGAAGAAGTTCGACCTGCAGGAGACGGTGCAGAAGTGGTTCGGGGGTCCACTGGGCCACAGGCTGAGCCTGCTGATCGAGTGCGTGGGGTGCAGCTCCCTGGTGCAGCCCATCTTCATGGCCGAGGAGGCCTCCTCCAAAGACTCGAGGCGCCACCTGGAGGCTGCCGCCAGGGGTTACCGTCCCTTCCTGGCCATAGTGACGGAACCGGTGCCCGTGCACAGGGTGCGGCGCAGGGCCCTAGACTGCGACAGCCGCACCACGCAGTGCTGCAAGAAGTCCCTGTACATCAGCTTCAAGATGTTGCAGTGGGACGATTGGATAATCGCCCCCCAGGGCTATTACGCGAACTACTGCATGGGCGACTGTTCCAAGCGGGGCCGGACCCCCGATCAGTTCGCCAAATTCCACACGCACGTGATCGAGGAGTACCGGAACCGGAATCCCTACGCCACCATCCAGCAGTGCTGCGCCCCCAGCAAGCTGGCCGCCATGTCGCTCATCTACTTCGATCAAGATCAAAACATCATCAAGACAGATCTGCCCAACATGATCGTGGACGAATGTAGCTGCGCGTAACACCAACACCGCCATTTGCCAACGTTTTTTTGATCCATTTTTCACCTCGTACCCTTAACTGGACCGCTGCTCGACTCTGAGCTCGATCTCAAGCACGTATCCAGTGGAAACGCTGTCTGTACATTCAATTCAACTCGGTACCCTGAGCCCAGTTGGCGTTCGTGTTATGTCATCATACTTCATCGTATGCCATCTGCACATATATTGAAAATGTGCATTGGTATGACTAATACGCGTCATTTTTGCTCACATTTTTATAAAGATTCACTAAATTCGGAATTTTTTTTGGAGAAATGATCGCGAATGATGACATTGGCGGTTTTGCCAACGATTTCACCCATGGCGATATTTTTAAATGTGCATTTGTGTGATTAAAATGCAACATTTGTGCTCCAATTTTGATGAAGTTTAAAAAGATTCACTAAATTCGAAATTTTTTTCTGTCGATGATTGTCATCACTTGCGGGGAAGGGGTCTGAAAGTCACAATGTCGCCATAGGTCATCAGCAAGTATTTCTTAAATGTGCATTTGTATGACGAAAAGGTATAATTTTTGCTCAAATTTTTATGAAGATTGCACTGAATTCGGAATTTTTTCTGCCGACGATTATGTCATCACTTGGGGGAAGGGATCTGAAAGTCTCAATTTGCGGTTACATACTGTAATACTTGAAATGTCCCCTTACTGTCAGCACAGTAAAGTGGTTCATACATGTATATCCAATTTATTAGGGGGATGTACAAACGTCATTGCTTAAGGTGATTCTAAATTCCATGCCCACTATGCAAAACACATTTTAAAGATTCTTTAGCTTATTTTTCCCCCATGTAAAATGAGTCGTTCGACAGGGCACTGTCTGTTTTATAAAGTTATAAATTACGCCGTTTATTTATAAAACAAAACGAACTGAAGATGCTAATAATCCCAAATAGGACGCGATAAGAGCGCCCTTCGAATGACCTTTTGGATTTATGTCATTTATAAATAAACGGCGAAATTAACAGCTTTACAAAAACCACATTTGCATACTCATTCAACAAAATTCATACCTAAGAACATACAGATACGTGTATTATTCGTTGGAAGCATGTGCTTGAGATCAAGCTTAAAACTTAAGTGTGGCTTAAACAAGCAGCTGTCATAAGGGTGTTAACAATTCGTCAATCACTGTGATTCGGGTGAGGAAAAACAAAATGGCTGACAAAGGACTAGTTGCGGAAAAAAGTCTGCGCCTGTAAATTTTATTCATTTTAATGAAGAAGGGCAAATCGCAATTAAAGAGAAACATTTAACTTATACGTGAAATTGCAAGCGAATGAACTTTGTTAGGAAATGAAGAAGACACGGAAAGCTTGTGATTTTCGGGTCTGGTTTTCGTGTTGAAATCATGGACAAGTTTTCAAGTAAAACCGCCTTATTGCATTCGAGCCTCGTTACTACACTACCCCAAAAGCAATTGGGTGGCTTTTCATCCCCTTCTCAAACACCTTGTTCCCAGTCTGATCAATGCAATGTGTTGAAGCGCCGTTATTGCAGCGCCCTCTGTCGTTTTTCTGTGATCCCTGTTTTTTACATTGCATTCGTACTAATTTTTTTATTGCATTCATAAAAGAGCGCGAGCGACGATGTTAATGCGTAATTATTTGATTAGAGTCTGCACCATTTTCCGATTGACTTAATGGGCGATTAAAACGTCTTTCCTTGAAACTTTAAGTTGTATGTACATGTTCATTTACTTTGCACCTTCATTTCTTCGTTTTTAACGTGACAGTAACCCATTTACATTGAGGTATTAAAGCTAGTTTTAATTACCAATTAAGTTAATTGCAGAATGGTAATCTGGCATCAGAAAAAAGACAAATTAGACTTTAAAATTCTTGGGGGCCAACTGGGGATTTGTTTTTTGTGGCTATTTTAGGAAATCTGTTAATGACGCCATGCTGATTTGAAAATCCAAAACATGTACAGAGTGATCGTTCAAGAAGCTATAAGTGTAGAGAATTAGATTGAAAATAAACTTAGCAAATTATGCACATGACTCGTTCAGACATAATGTACAGTTGTGCCTTCTTGTTTCTTAGGAGGCACTCACTGCCTGAGCTGGCATTTCTTCTTTTGTACTTTTTTGAACTTTGTAAAGTGGATCTCAAGCGCCATCTAATGGACACCACGAGCTCCATCCGCATTATCCTTCCCACAAATCGTTGTAAATCAATACAGCTCTTGAACTATCACAGTAGGTGGCGCTTACGGGTTTTAACGTATACGTGCTCGCTTTCAACAAAATATTGTTGAAAATTGTAAAACTGTAACTGGAGCAAAACTATTCAATTCTCCGTGATGCAACACCTACTGGGTGAAAAGTCTTATATGGCTGGCCAAATCCTTTGTCCCATTAAATTTAATCGACGACTGACACCGATTTTAACCAGTGGTGTTCACTGTTATCGCCTGGTTAATTAGACGAATTTTAGTCGCAAGTTGAATTTAATAGAACAGAGAACAGCCTGCAATAATGTTATGCCAGTAATTAGCATCAACAGCAATATATGAAAATCTTGACAATTCAATTATTTTGCATACAACAATCAACCTTCAGTTGGATCAAGCAGATTGATGCTTGGCCACTGCTCAAATCGTTTGGTAATGAAATCCTCAATAAAACAGACAAGTTTCGTTTGATTATACAGGGTGATTCAAACGTGAACCACTGCTGTTTATGCTGTGCACCATGCTTAATCATAATTTACAATAATGTCACTTTATGTCGAATCTGCACCATTCCCCAATAATCTGCTTTAAATGTGTTATAGCCTATTAGGCATTAGCCTCCCTTATTGCAGCGAACCATTTTTTTTCAAATCAGTGATTAAAAGTACTTTGATCAAGAATGAATTTAACTCTACATTAATTCGATGCACATACTTGTTAATATCTATTTTAAGAAACGTCATACTTGTAATTTCCACTGTCCACTTGTGAAAATTTCATGTCCATGTAGAAATGAAAACATACAAAGCGTTCAGGTAAAAAAGGTAAATGTAGGCACGTACATTCGTGAATTTGGTAAAGTTACGTTTTCGCATTTTTTTCATACATCGTTTACACCAAGTTATCGAAAATTAGCAATACACCCACCCCTTTTCGAAAAATGCGACTTACAAATCCACGAACATCATGCATGGGCTGATCCGTCATCAAGAATATACATAGCCCAATTTGATGCATTGTACCTATAACAATTACTGCAAAACCATTTCACTATTATCATCACCAACAAACTAAGCACAATTTACACGAAGTATAATATTGTACAATAACCATGTAAATTAGTAAACTGACATCAACTACTATTTTGGGGGTTTCTTGAAAAACACTTGCCAAACGCTTCAGCCTCTGTCTTTAATTCAACAAGCTTGTCTTCCTACAGTATCTCTACAGTGCTATTGTCTAGTGTTCTTGTCAAACTAGCTGATAGCCGCACAACACAGAAAAAAACGAACAGTATATATGTAAAGCCAGGGTTCACTTTTCTCTTTTCTTTCATCTGTTAAATCTGTGTTGCAGATATCGAAATACGCCCAACAACTAATAAGGGTAACGCAAATCTGACGCCCCCTGTCCATTCACATCTTCGGCATGCAAATCAGGTACAACTTGACTGTTCGTTGACCAAACTGAATCGAACCATTCTTTGAAAAAACATACTGGAGGGACTTGCCAAACCTTTTTCTTAATCTCCATTTCTTTTCTTTTCTCAATACTCGGGCATTGTCACCCCTCACGTTCTGTGACAATGGTTCGGAAGCACCCTGTATGGTCAGTTCGCGCGCATGCAAATCAGTTGAAACTGACTGCCCATTGGTCAAACTGAATTAGATTCATTTCCGCCACAAAGCTGCGATCGGAAACGCCAAGTTCTTTTCTTTACCTCCACTTTTTCTTTTCTCAATAGTTTTTCATTTTTTCAGTTTTCCTCCATTTCTCTGTCTCTCAGTCGTTTTTTATTCATTTCTTTGGTCACTTTCATATTGCTCTCATATACATCTTCCCCTTGGCCAAGCTCGTTTGACACATGGGTCTTCGATGAATTATTGCGTTCTGGTCGTCCACCAGGGTGTCCATTGTGCCGATGGACGTCACTGCCTTTGTTGAGTGGCCACTCGCGAGGCCCGAGGATCTTTTGAGAAAGTCCAAGACCGTGGGCAACAACAAAAGACAGCACTGAAACTCAGACCCATTTCTCATGCTTTTGAAAGGCGTTACATAATCAAAAATAAGTACATGTACGCATCATGTACATTCGGGCTAAGGGCACATTCCCTTTTTATCAGTTTTTTCTCTCCTTTTTTCTTCTCTGTTTTTAAGACTGGTTTTTTTATTCTGCGTAAACACTACAATGAGCCCCATGCCGGTGAATGTAGTGTTACCAGGCCGGTTTCACCAGTTCCCCATAAGCCCCATCATACAACATTTCCCCCACATTAACATAATATGGACCATTTTTTTTGCATGGCTTGCCGATTATGCCCATGGATTTTCCATGCAGGAGGGTCCAACAGTTGGCATCACGGAGCCAAAACCTATTGAACTCTGAAGCGAGGTTTTTTCCTTGTCAAGATGGTCATATTTTACAGATATTTCACCTTCCTTGTGTCCACCACTTATTCACATTTTGCCTCCACAACTGTTTCCTGTGCTAATGCGAAAAAAAAACGCCTACATAAGTGAAAAGTATGACTTCAGTTCCATAGTTTACAGATTTGTTTTCAGAAACGTGTAGTTAAAGATTTACTCAAAATCATTTTCCAAATCCATAGGTGTTAGCCATAGAATCAGCTGTAGATATTTCGTCTATTGTAATTTTTCATCACCCAACTGATTGCTCCATCACATGTATTTCGAATCTATATCTACTTGTACATCATCAATTTTGCACACACAGAAACGATGTGACAATATTTTTGCAATACAAAATTAATCAGTGAATTCAGTTTTGTCCACGAATAACATGTGATTTGGCAACACAGTCATTTTCGTTGTTGTACTCATTGTTGTCAATGTTGCTGTTTCAATTTTGTCTCGGACATTTCAAGCTCTCCTTTACAATCTCTTGTTTTCCATTTCGTAACTCGCTGTCTCTCAACTTATCATATTAATAAAAATTTCGTCTCCTTCCATTTGTTTTCAAGTGAACCGTCACAAACAGGGCGAGATATGCCAAACTGGCTCAACCCAGCATTACCGTTGTAATTATAACCTGTGGAAACACTCCTCAACAATCCTTTGAATAGTAAAAGTAGTGGACTTTGCCATTGAATTTATGCCATGCATCGTGATTAATACTTGCAGGGTCATGCATAACTAAATGAAATGCAAATGAAAAGAAACGAGGAAATGTGAAATGCATGACATTGGACAGACTTGTGATTTTTTTTATAAAACTTTTGTTTGTAAACTTACTATTAAATCTTTTTTATAATTAATAAAGTGTTGTATTACAATTTACTTTTGCGATTGTGTTCAATTACATACTACAACAAAATGATATAATTTTTCAGCATTCTCAAACTTTCATTTCAAAGTTTTACAAAGTGCAATTTATACATGTAGCCATTTACAATTGTACATCATGGTAGATGTGTCCAACCTCCACTTAACTATCCGAATTACTCAGTAGATTTGGCCGAAAGGGCTTTGCACGAATAACCCAAAAAGTTTGGTATAAATACCGACAAACCCAGTCAAATTCCCAATTTAATTTGCCATAAATTGCCAAATGATTTCAAACTCGCCAAAGAAGAAAAAACACAACCTGTCCTATTTTCTTTAAAATCTAACATAAAAAAATTAAGTTTTCAAAATGAGTATTGCATGAATTTTCCAAAGCATGCAAGAATGGGTGAGAAAAAGCAGAAATAGTTGTTGAAAGCAAAGTCACCTTGTTTTGGACGTTATGATGTAATCTGATCAGTTTATTATCCAAGTTCCCAAATAAATTAAATGATTGATGTGCTTATTTCGAAGACTCACAAGATCAAGGGCAAAAATTAACCGATTAATAGCGACGCCAGCTGTAAGGCGGTAGGAATTTTCGCCTTTAATCCATAATTGCGAGATTTACAAAATTACCCAAAAATATCCATTTTTTTGTTCTAAACTTTGTTTTGGGCTTAAATTGGTGAAGATTTCGATGCATATAGGCTATAATCGCTCCCTTCACCCGTCTTTTCTTCTAGCACATGTGTACACAAATAATGATGGTACGGTTTTGAAATCCATCCGTCAGGACTAAAATGGGCAACTTCCATTCAAGGTTACTCAAATTGTATTTATTAACTTTGCAGAAATAAATTGCAGCAGCAAGTAGAGCACAATCTGCCAGCACAACCATCTGACAACCAATTATTGCTCAAGATGGCAGCCAAGGAAAACGTATTTAGATGCTATGAAACGTATGCTTGTCAATCTACATATACATGTACGCAAGCAAAAATGTGTTCGCAATATGACAAATTGCATTAGAACCACAGCAGGGTTCCCCCAGAAATGAAATGTTCAACTTCCCTGACCTTTTCAGGTTTAAAAAAAAATTCCCTGGCCTCCCTGACCACTGAAAATGCAAAAATATGACATATCCCTTACAAAAAACCTTAAAGGTATTTTTAGTTGCTAGTAGGTAGGTTTCCTTTTTTTTGTAATATTTTTTGTATCAAAAACGTGTTTCAACAGCTTTCAAATAAGTCTGATCGGGTGCAAAAAATACCTATATGTATCATAGGTTTCAGAGGGATACTTACAGTGCACAACATTTTGGAAACCTATGAAGTACATGTACATGATACTAGAAATTAACTAAAACTATACCTAACATTTTCATAAGGGATGTCAATGTATAAAGGGTTGCTGCAGTCATTGCTGATTTTATATAAACAGGAAATTAACACAAATGTTCATAAGGTCTATGTAAATTGTATTATTTACTCGTAATTTTTGTTACTTTTTCAAAGTAAAATCAATTTTCCCTGACTTTTCTGACGTTCCAGGCACTGTACTACCAAATTACAGGTTCGAATATTAAATCGAATCAAATTTCACCCTAATAGTCGATGATTACAAACGTATGTACACAGTATGCTGCAAGTTTAATTTTCGACTTAGCTTTTGCTGCCAATTTTTAAGTGAGATATTTAGGGGTCATTACAAAGTTTAATGCATGCATGCTAATTTTAATTAGAAACGTCTTGGCTTAATTACTATATTTAGCATAGTAGCAACTCTAGCTGCCAAGTTCCAGGAAGTGGCGAAGAGCGAGTTGTAATTAATTACTCTATGAAATAAACAAACCATGAATGTTACATTCAGCAAGGTCCATAAATAGGATATTGCGAAACATGGTACGTAAATCATTCTGCAGAAAAAAGGCGTGTCCTCCAGTAGTCATTGGACACGTAAACGTACGCTACTGTGCTTATTACATATATACAGTATATCGAGAATAGCAAGGATACGTCAATAAGATTACTGAGAATTTCCATATTGAAAAATAAGACTTAGATTAAAGCTTCTCAGTGTCGTCCACGTCTGAATTTTTCCAAAAAAGATCACAGCTTCTGAGCAAAGACCTACGTAAGACGTAACTTGCCTTGCCGTTGCCATCTACTTTTTATACCATTCATTTTAAGTGTCCGTAATGAAAACAGATTTGACATGTAGTTTTCTAAGTTGGACATTTATAGATAGTCAACGTGGCCTCTGTATAGGTCAACTGGACATCAGCTCTCTCTGAATAGATGCCTTGAATGGCACCAATGGAAAGTTGTTTCTTTGTTTACGCAACAGCAACGGTTATCCCGCGCTGCCATGTTTCTCATCAGGGAGTAGAAACGTATCAGATGACTTTGGAAAGAGACAAAAGAGGTCATGGGGTCAAGTGGGGATGGACGGGCAGCTGTATTGTCTGAATCCGGCCGAAACATGGACAGAAAGGGTGCACCGATGGAATAAGTTATGAAAACACGAGGAGTCAAGTTAATCAAAGGACAAAAGACGGTGCATTTGTTTAAGGAAGACCATTTAGCAGCGACAATTATGTAAATGAATTGTGAAGACTTTTTGTCCATCATTTAAGGTCATTTGGCTTGTAAATGCATCAGGAAGTCAGATGTGGGTGAAGGTTACCAAGCAGCAGATTCATCACTTGGGGACGCCATAATACAGAATGATGCTATGACCAGTGACGTCATCAGTGGAACCGTTTCGAAAGAAAAGAAAGCATATTTCTTGGAAGTACATGTAAATAAGAATGAAAGGAAGGGCAATGGTAGGCAGAGGCATTTTCTTCGAGAAGTTTTCCATTGTATTTGCAACAGGTCATGTAGTAAAGAAAGGGATAGTCAATGGTGTCTTGTTAGTCACACTATATCGTTGGAGAAGTGCATTCCCAATATGCTAGGATGATGACCGAATCTTTCCTTAAATTTCCCTGGCTTTTCCAGACAATTAAAAAAACATTTTCTACAGATCTAATACATTTTTGCATAAAGGGATATAAGTCCTGGGTTTTATTAATTTTCATGTTTAATATTTTTTTGAAAAATCAAATCACCAATTTTGTATTTACAATTATGTTTCCATAGAAAGTTAGAAACCCATTTCAATTAGCAAAATTGGCAGTATAGACCAATTTAAATGATCAGGTTCATCGTTTCTGATCAAGACTCAACATTTTAATGCACCATGCGATTCTCGTGGGTCTTCAAATGTGGAGGACTATGAAACGTTTTAATTACAAAATACTGAACAGAATATGGTACAAGCAGTCATGCGTTTTCGATATTCCTGCCAGATTTTCTGCAGGTACTATACTCCTCCGTGTTACCAGATGGTAAGCAGCTGAGAATTTAGACCTTGACATTGAGAGGTCGCTGAAGGAGGGGTTAGGGATGGAAGAAACGGCCCCACTGTTAAGGGTGTTGGATCTTTACAATTGGAACGTTTTTAGGGCACGGGGGGAGGGCAATGGGAGTTCCTCCCGCCAGAAAATTGGTCATTTTGTGGATTTTTTAAGGTTTTTGGCAGGGACATTTGAAGGAGCCTGGAGAGCGCCCTTCCCATCTATGCAATCCTTGGGTTTACCATAGCCACACGCACAATACCCATTGAATAAAAAAATTAAAATGAATTTTATCAATATAGCGAATCGATTGGACTTCTTTGTTTCACTTATGCAAATCTACAGGTAGAGGTAAGAGGTGGCACCTATATAACAGGATGACCACGGCCCTTGGGCCTTTTTACCACCGATGGGGATTCTGGGTGCTTCCAATATGGAGCATGACCACGCCACGTCATCAAATCACAAATGTCAAATCTACAGTAGGTGCATCTACAGGGTACATCTAGGTGCTGTCAATGGGCGGATTTGTCGAGCCTTTTCTCTACCAATGCCTGTCAATTACAGTGCAGTGATTATGGTTATTAGTGACTATTAGAAAACCATGACTCCCTAACCCGAATTGATATAATTTGATATCAATTATAACAAGTTTGAATGATTTTCGATGATGATATCAACTGTCAAAGCAGAACATTACAATCAATTCTGAAACCCCTGATGATCCAAGAGGATGCTAAAGTGTGTGGGACTGATCTTAAGCGCGTGTAGGGTGGAAGCAGACGTGAGTGACCAATTCACCGCCAGGGAGTGCATCACCGTTGCGGCCAAAAAGCATTGAAAAAGGAATTTTCATATTGCATAGTTTTATGTGTAGGCTACACAGGCAAACCGCGAAGGGAGATAAAAATGACAAATGACAAGCATAAAAGTGCCTATTTTAGCATATAGTCAACTTTTAGTGCTGAAATCTTTTTTTTTACGCTTTACCCCTCGGGTAGGTCTCTCATGTGTTCGCCACTCAAAATGATGCCAATGACCCTATGGCAGAAGTAGGGACGGTACCAGTCTAGGGTATGTCCTTCTAATGTCTCCGATGAAATTTCACGAGAAACCCAAGAAAAAACTGGGTACAGTCACATCGCCACGCACATACCCAGGACATCCATTACCCTTTTTCAGGATGCCAATGCCACATTTTGACATTTTCAGTGCACGTCCAATAACGAATTAGTGAGTAATGTCCGAGACCCCATCCATTGACCCCTTTCGCCCCTGCACCCTTTCCCCTCATGGCCAGTTTGACACTGGCCATCCACGATTCCGTTAGACGAAAAGGGGAATCATCGACGTAATAACATCACTCAGCGAGCAACTTATCCAATGATATACGAAAGTTCATTAAGCAATAAATGGACCATCAATTCGAGAAACACATCCAACAACCCCTTAAAGGTCGACAAATTATGGGGAGATTTTTATCGAAAAAGTAGTAAAACTTAGCCGGCCATTGGCGCTATTCTTCGCCAAACACACCTTCTCCCACCATTGCCTTGCACATACATCAAGATAAACGTTAGGCCAACTGCATACATTTTTCAAAAAACGAGCTGAATCGGTTCAAATAGCATTTAAACGACGCCGGACACTCGGACAAACTGAAATAATGTCGCTAGTCAACGCCAAATGCATATTCGGCCCACGTAGGCTCTTGAAGTCGAGAGGGTTTTTGTAGACCTCAGAAACAAAAAAAGACTGAACTGGTAATTGATAAATTACCGAAAAGGAAATGGCGAAGTAGTGCGTCACTTGTTTTTCATTTGGACCAACGCCTTCGCCTTGTCCATTCCAAACGTTTCCATCTGGTGGTCAAATTTAAAAATAATGAAGTACAACGTACATGTATATATATCAACTTTTGATTTTCAGATCTCATAACAAAAATGATCTTCGTAGGTTTGCAATGGAGTTTTCGAAGCCTCTTACTCAAACTAGCAAATCAGAAGTTAGTGAATGAGCCAGCGAGTTCATGGACTGATACAGCAGGAGGGAACTGACCAAGGAGTGGTGTCTTCAAATCAAATGCATTTCAAGAAAACCTGTAGCAAGACTGCATAACTCTTCAATATATTCTGGAT
Organism: Kryphioiulus occultus; assembly: GCA_034687865.1. Taxonomy (NCBI): domain Eukaryota; kingdom Metazoa; phylum Arthropoda; class Diplopoda; order Julida; family Julidae; genus Kryphioiulus; species Kryphioiulus occultus. The sequence goes on from JAQGAF010000201.1 coordinate 59,626, forward strand.
TAAAAATTCCCTGTCAAGTGGTCAAGTCATTTGGCAAAAGCTTATAAAAGCATAAATTGGCTACGATGGCTGCGGGTGAGCAGTGTAACTGCAGTCAGTAATGGTTATCCGTTGATGTTAGACTTCAAAATGCTGACAATTTTCATGCCCTGTAAAACCATCGAAGGGCACTCCAACTGTTAGTAATATTGCGTTTTCGAGAAAAAAAAGGTTTCAAAATTTTTACGAGCAAACTGGCCTAGTAAACATTTTTATGCATTATTCGTCGGGTTTAGCACTCACTCATCTACCCTTAGTGGCACAACAAAGGGCTTTAAGCAGTCGCCACGAGGAATATTTGGAGAAGAAATTCTTAAGTTACGAGGACCATGGAGGGGAAAGATCGTATATTATTTTTTCATAGCTGATCCACCCCCTAAATATGTTCATTGCTCTCATATCCAGTATTAACCTTGGGATTCTGGCCTACAATTCCCCCACTTTTTTCATCTCCATCCATGCAGCGGGTCATTTATACGCGTTTTACCATCCCAGGATGACATTTCTGTTAAGTAGGGGCCTACCTGAGGGGTGAACCTACCCCCATTGGCATTCTCGAAGCTACCTGTACATGCACCTACAGGTATTGCCAAGACATACACAATTATATGCGTGCGGTGAGTTTTGCCTTAGAAAGCAGCTTCCAGGAGGCCTATTCCTTAAGTCCGAATTTTCAACGAGCAAACATCTTCAAGGGCAAAGCCGACTGTTAACGAGCGTTTACCGAACGGGCACAGCGAGAAAAATATGTCAAAGATTTTCATGGGTGAAATAAAATACAAGCACCTACATGTACGTGACTCTCATGAGGTGTAATTCCTAAGTTGGAAACGATTTCAGGATTTGCTGAATGATGCGCATCCATCGCCTACCTAACCTTAACAACACCAACCGAGTTAGTTACAGTGAACAGGTACATGTAGATCATGTAGGGCCTGTAGAAACCTTGCCCTTTACATTGACTCGTGTGGAATTGAAATGGATAATATTCGACCCAAAGAAGGTAATCTGTAGCGATTCACTTAAGAATGCAATTAACCTGGCAAAATCACGCAAACCAAATTAATTATAAATACAGGTGCGTGAACAGTCATTGTTCCAGAAAATTATCAAGAAAGAATCATAAAACAGTTAATTTCAATTAAGAAACAAGAACCCTATATGTGTTCCATCATGATGTGTGTTGCTGTAAAATCTACTGAAGTAAAACGCACAGCTTAAAATCACTAGTTACATTTACCCTCTTTATCACAAACATTGTAATATAACAAGTTCGTGTTTAACTCCGTTTTACAACTTATTGTATTTGTATAACACCATGTGGGTCATCAATACTGCAAGATGCTACTGTAAATAATAGGCTATATTTTCTTCTCATTTCCAACAAGTTTTATAACGTTGCTATAGCCTGTATAACACTTTTTGTTAGACACGTATAGCGTAAACGCATCTTTATAAAACTATTTGACACTAATACTTGTAATTAATTTTCAAGTAAATTTATACCAAAAGTACTAATCGATTAGTGCAAAGTGCGATTAATGTCGATTAATGGTAATAGTTAACTAAAGTCAGTCTTACTCGTCGACTGAATTATTTGAATTAGCAACCAACCGTAAAATGCACTGGTGCATTATAAAACTGTAGGTTTTCATCAGAAAACTACTGAACTACCAGATGCAGAAATCGTAGTGCAATGCAACTAAAAGTTAATTACGACCAGAGATTTTTCATATATTGCGAAATGGTAACAAAATGAAAAGCTGACATCGTGAGTGCAATACCCCCGCATCGCAATTTTCAAGGTAGTAGAAAATTGTGAGCCACGATGGTGTTTACCCCCTTATTTCATAACCTTGGGCCCTGCTGTCAGGGGAGGCCATTTACACATAAAGGTTTTCCCATAAATTTTTGAAAAAATCTAGAAAGCATGCTGCGTTAAAATTAATCTTTAAAAACGGCCTAATATGGACCTCCATGAGAAAATCGGTGACTTAAGTGAGAGTGAACAGGGAAAAGCGAAAGTTTGGCTCACCTTGACCCTTGGGTCAAAGGGCAATAAGCGACGTACATGTAGGTAGCTAAAAAATAAGCTATATTCGTTGCCAGTGGTCCAGGGTGGAGTGCAAAATGAACTTGAAAAAGTTCTCATTCTCCACCCCCAGTATAAACAAGAATGAAAAAAAAATTAAAAGCCCGCTTGGGAAAGCCAAAATTGAAAAGACTGATGAGCAGATTTTTTTCAGGTACGATCCTGTTACTTTTTTGCTGCTTGACCCACACATGCTCCGGGAATTCTTGCGGAGGAAGCCATTATAAGAGTTAGCAAAAAATCGAGCAAAAAATTGTTCTTCCTTCCCCATATGTGGGGGTTAATAATTTAATTCAGTAAACTACCCTGTAATCACCCGTGAATGATTGATTACAGAGGTAGACCTTGACTTGGCTTGGTCGCCATCTACACTGGGCACACTGGTCATAGGCCACATCAGAGGGGTGGTCCTTATCTCACGAAAGACTATATTTCAAAAGTCATAATACTATATGGATTTTCCAATTGGCGCTGGCTGAAGCTCCGGTATAAATATTTTTCTTTTCAGCCTTCATTTGTAATATCCAAAACGTTTGGACATACTGTAAATGTACTGAAAATGGGCCTAGAACGCTCAAATGATGACAAACCGCGATATCACGACGATCAATAGTAGAGTTATAAAGACAACAGATAACGCTTATGTTTTTCTTATCAAGATATAAATTAAATTGCTGGGGTATTAATCCGTTCTATGAATAGCCCATAATCGTAAACAAATTATGACAGGAAATGAGAGTAAAACGTTGTGCCTCCGGTTTTTTATCATTTTAATGGCGATTGTATGAAGAAACCTAACATTTGAAATCATGTTCTGAATTGTTTGTGACATGATTCCATGCAATCTTTTATGAGATTGAGAGGTTGTTATCAATCCCATGCTTTTCACAGGCTTGCATTCATGTTAAAGACTGTTAGTAAACATGGCGACGAAAATGTTAATCAGCTTCCTGCAGAACATCTACCAGCAATGATTTGCCATTAAGTTTATCTGCAGCAAGCAGATAAGTTGCTAACAGAATTCAACTTTTTTTAAACGTAATTATCATTTGGTAACCAATGCGTGTCGTTTGCTTTCAAGGAATAAATTATGAACCCACAGTCTTTTATGAGTTAGACAAAAGTTTTGTCATTTCTCATTCAAATGAGTCTTGTCTCTCTGACGGTCTGCTGCCACATCCGCCATCTTTTATTTCTGGACAGGCTAATTGGCCTTTTTTAATCGCGCATTTCCTAAGACAGCGCCAGTGTTTTAGTGATGTTATAAAAATAATAAGCTGAGGCTTGTTTACCGACGATTAAAGCTCTCAAACTACATTCATATGCAAACGAGTGCATGAATATCCTTCAGCTGATCAGAAGTGACAAACTGACTACTTACATGTGCAGCACTTCTGCAGCTTTTTTCTTCGTATTTAAATTCGACATGAATATTTGACGACTGTTATTTATAATGGATTTAACGGCGCCAAGCAGCCACTCATAAACACGATGAACACTTCTGAAAAACAAAAATATAACATTATGTATATTTAAATATTGGTGTTCGACAATGGATAGAAAAATGTGGTCTACTTATGAAAAATGGAAAGGAGCATGTTTGGCATATTTTAAAAATTCAGAAAAAGTTAAATTTTGGAAGTTGGAGCATCCAATTAAAGCATGTAAAAATAAGTTTAAAAGCTCAATCCAGGCAATTTTGAAAAGAAGAAGTGAAGGCAAGAAATTGTGAAAATATGAAGACACTGATGGAGAATTTGAATCAGATTATAAATGTTTTCTCAACAAACGAAAATTATCCCATGTCACACGATGTCATCTGTATTAAAAAAAATGGTAAAATGGGAACAGAATGCATTCCAATGATAATTGTTTGCCCGTTTTTGCAGGTACCAATTTCAGCTCCTCCTTTGATGGAAATTCTCCAAATTATATTTGATGAAAAAAATCAATTTTCGATTTTCATAAGTATGTCAAAAAGCAGCAGCAACATTTTAGAGCTACCTGACGGGCCGTCTAGTTGTTGTGCAACCCACTCGGACCATTAACCCAATAGCAGTTGGCACACAAAAAGCGTCTGGTGTAAGCAATTTCCCTGAAAAAGCTGATCAAACCCCATTGACGGGATTCAAGGGGTTATGGATGAGTTCCTGGTATATGTCTTTGCGAGCAATAATATAGTCTGCATTTTTTGCGCCATTTTTTCCTAGCCATTATATATTGCCGTTAGACGTTAGACGTTAGACAAGGTGGGTTGATACTCTTTTTGTGGATTGTGAGAACCGAAAAATCCGAACAGAACCTGAACAGGTAAGACACACCGATTTTTCAGCAAAAGGAGTAGCACGAAAAAAATTCGTTTTTATAAAAACGCCATGTGCACATGCTTGTTTACCAATCCGCCCCTATCGCCATATTGGTGCATAATAACACGCATCTCAAATTTGTGAACCAACAAAATGGCGCCCATTGCTAAATGGTCCGTATGCCGCGATAAGCACAGTGAAACAAAATTGAAACCAGTTTTTTACCTGAAACTTTCCCTAAACTTCAATGGGCCTAAAGGGTTATTGATGGTACAGAGAAGCTGCAAGTTTTTATGGACCAATTTTTTCTGGATTGGAGACGCGGTAGTCGTGGTCCCCCTTTTTAACCCTTTTCAAAAACTTTTCGGCTATTTATCAATGCACAAAAAAATAACCAGGGTGTGGGAGATAAACAATTTCTGTTCAGCACATTTCTCATGGTTCGGGTTATTCTCCGGCATATTTCATGAAAATTATGCAACAAAAAAGTAAGGAAGGGCAGATCGATACCCTCCTACTGCCTCATTGCGGGCAACCGATACCAAAAATAGCGGCGGCAGCCATCTTGGTGCTATACAAATACGGTTTCATGCTCATGCACATGTATGTAATCGGCTGTGTCGAGTTCCATTTAACATGGAAATAAGAAAAGGGTTTAATCAGCGATAACAATTGTATACCTCGGGAAAAAGGTAACAGGAAAGCAGAATTAATATAACGTATTAACATTGTTCGAGTCATGCTTTTACTTAATTAAACATTATTCCATACGGGATTGTGTGTGGCCAGCAAAACACGCAATTAGTTTTGATAAGCTTATATCAGATAGAATGCCAGATGGGCCCAAACGACTGTATAATAAACTACAGAAAGGCAACCTTTCTGTTTTCTCGCAAAACCAAGATGGCGACGTTGTAGTTGAAATGCACTTTTTCATCATTAAGGCCCCACTTTGTTGGCATAAAAACATGGTTCCACCTTAACACTCCCTAATTCAAGCTTATTTTCGCATCCGAAACAGGCCAGCTGGGTGGGTCCTTGGCAGACAGTGGTTTTTTAGAGAAGAGTCCATGCTCCACTTTTTCCCATCATCAACCTGTAGGTTCAGGCCCTGGCAGTAGCCATGCCCATGGTGGCCAAACGAGGGCCATCATATGAAAACGTTCCTGTAGCTTAAGTTATTGTTGACCGTGCTTTCCAGCTGTTAGTTTCTAAAATATGGCACCAGCAGCAGCAACCCTTTGCGCCCTAAAAAACAACTCCAGAAGAAAGCAGCAACCAACAAAAACAGCCCGTAGCCAGTCAGTCTGATTCGGGCACAATGCGTTCACTTGTTGTGCAAAACAACACTTGAGGACCACGAGGGACCATCGCCCGTTCCTACCCTTTCACTTGGCCATTTTGGATCCCAGAAATTTCCCACGGGCCCTTTCCTTGCCACCTAGGCCAATGGCCCAACCCCTGTCACCCTGTGCGATGGGCAGTCCAAGAAGAACTTGGACGAACGAAGCTCAAACTTTCGTTATAAGCTGTTCTTGGAAGAGTTTGGAATGTTGTTCAAGGAACTTCCTCCATCGTGCGAAATGTTCAAAGCTACTTCAGTATTGATAGACATCCATGTGCACTGTAGTTGCGACATTTATTTTTGTCTAATTCCTTCCTCTTGCAGCTGTTGTGAGACCATTTTCATTTGTGTTTATTAGAAAACGACGTAAATTATTGACAACATCGTTTCAGCAAATGTTCAAAGATTCCACGATTCCATGCAGTTTGGATGAGGGGGTGGCTACTATTGAAGTCGGGTGTACATGTTGGCTGAAAGTCATTAAAGTCCATTTAAATCATTAAACTCTGATGTAAAGTTCGTAAAGTCGCTGAAAGTGACCGTGCCAGTCCGTCACCGTCATGGTGATCGTCCCAGTCCACCGTCACGGTTATGGTAACAGTGCCTGTAATTGCCCATCATGTGACAAGACATAGGGATAATGACTCCCACATTTCATATCACAAATGATGGATTTTTACCCAATGATGACTTATCATTTGGCCACCCCCTCACTTCTGTCATGTGTAATCATTTGTCTAACCCCCCCCCCCCCAAGTCCTCCTCCTATGACAACACAATACTTGGTCGTTCCAATTGCGGAATTCCCACTAGTCAGGAAGTATTTCGTGAGTTAACATTGAAATCCTTTAAGTCTCATTAAACCCAGTAAAATAAATTGCCATCTGACTGCCATCTGAAAGGTATAATCATGGTGTAAAACCACCGTCTACTGCAGTCGTTCAAGTCTGTGAAGTCTGCAGTCAACACACTTTTTAAGAGCTGCCACGAATCCAATTCGGATGTTCCAATGCACTGATATATCGCTGTAGAATTATTTCCAAAGCCTTGTCCACATTTATAGCATGGAAACACGTTTGAAGAACATTTCAGCCATTTTCTTCCAATATGTTTCCTTGCTAGAAATTTGGAAACATTTTGAGACATGTTTCTAAGAAGCGTTTCTTAGATGTGGACAGGGCTTGACACGGTGTGGTATGGATGAAAAAAAATTCGCTGTGGTAACCTTTTGGTCACTTTTGGGCTGACCAATCCGAACGGTTGGTTCGCCTTCAGCAACAGTGAAACAACTATTCCACCAGGATGGTTTGGAGCAGTTTTGAGGAGCTAAAACCGCATCTTTGAGAAGAAGCGAAGTAGGAGCATCGCAAAAACACTGGTTGGAAGAGTTAAAATGGGGGACTGGAGTACACTTTCTTCACTTCCGGTATGGTCTTCATGCCGGAACAGGTTTTTGCATGCCCTCCATCAGTCAGCGAGACAAGTGCCACCGTATCATCGGCACTTAATGCACGCACACATCCCCTTATTCATAACCATGGAGCCCCTTATTTACTTTCTCGCAATTTTTTTACCTCTGATTTCACATGGGCACAACTAGGGCATGGTGTTCAATTGGAAACTCCCAAAAAAAAAGCTGCTGTGCATAATTCGCCCACCAGCGTTCGTTTTGACGATTTCTCACATATGGATTATAGGAAAGGCGATGGGAAAAGCATTTTAGTGACTCGGCGTTATTTTTCGCGCATTTTGCCTTAATAATGAAGGTGATTTGCATTTCGTGTCCACCGAGGAGGGTTGATGAGCGATATGTAATCGACGAACGCCGATTTTCCACAGCATTTTACGCGGAATTTCGTTCTAGGCATTAGACCTTCGGAGAAATTCGGATCAACCAGATGCTCTGCTTCCTAGCAATGGACAAAAAAACTTGACAAGATGAAGTTTGGATAGTTTCAACCTGTGAAGATGAATTCACACCCTGCGTATTAATGCAAACATTTTCAGATGGAACAACGCTGTTTTTTTAAATTAAAGGGAAAAATTTGTGAAAAAAGAAAATGGTAATGGGGGAATAAAGAACTATTCTGTAATTGAAAAAAAAAGTCACACTGCGCAAAAGTGGGCTTCTCCTAATAGCTCATAGGCTTTGGGGTGCAGCTTGCAAATACATGTATGACCAAATCTAACATAAATCAATTCAATTCAACTCAGTATCCTGTAGTCAGCAAAGATATGCCAGGTGCCAGGGGAGTGAAATCCATCGACTCAATTTAATCGACAAATGTTATAGCAGTAGGGTGGACACCAACATCATTGTTGAAATGAAACGTATGTCTATTGGTTATACATGTTGGTGAGGTTAGATTTCTAGGTTAAGTCAGGTCATGGTTAGGAAAAACAACAATATGCAAGCAGCTCAGCCACGCTTGCATGTTGTTAGAGAAAGCCCACAATCGGGGGAGGTATGTAACTATCCTAATAATACCGTCCGTTTATACAGTAGACAGTTAGAGAAATTTCGTACGAAATAAAATAAATACGAAAGCGAAATCACATTTCGTAAGTACATGCCCTTTTTCGTATTTCGTAAAAACAGTTAGGGAAATTTAGTACGAAAATACC